>SKCR01055194.1:0-45189 GCA_019454045.1 Zanthoxylum bungeanum | reverse complement strand
TTGTTGATTAACTTAGTAAAATATAATTAAAAAATATTCTCATTTTATTAAAATAAATATTGGGCCCATTAGAAGCCTTATAAAACTTTGAGATAATATTTTGTTTGATTTGATTTGGTTATGAGTTTGGCAAAATAGGATGTTCTCACATATCATGTGATATAGATTTACTTATCAGTTTAGTTTTATTATTATTATTATTATTATTATTAAGATACCGGCCAATTTACATTCACCTTAATTAATTCATGAGATATGTGTCCCATGCTCTCCTAATACTTGCCGGCTTCTTTTCCTTCTGTGCATTCATTGTATTTTCAACATAGTATCAACTAAAATTTCAACCAAAATAATTAAAAATAATTAGTTTTTATGTATTTGAGAAAAAGTTTATTTAATGAATTAAACATACTATCATCTTCATGTATTGGCAATTCCAAGAAACTCTTTACCATATATCATCACATAAACTTAAAGGAAAAGGAAAGGAGTTATTTTAATTAATATTTTATCATTTATCTATAGAAGTTCATTTTCCCTTGAAATTTAATTTAGAAACTTTTGCGTAAAAATATAATATTTATTTTTTATTTATGAGTTTGAGTGGCTGACATTATGCTTGCGTGTAATTTTCGTTTTATATTATTTTTATTTTCTGAAACAACTCATAGTTGTCCTAAGTGTCATTACCTAAATTACTATTTACCTTTAAATGTTTTAACTATTTACCTTATATGCTATTTGTTGTTTATTGATTAAATCAAAATATTGTAAAAATAAAAAATTATGATATGTTTGAAAAAGTTGGTGAAGTACCATATCTGTCTTCGGATCATTCAAACAGGCTTGACAAATGGCTTAATTCTAAATATATTAATAGATTTTATTATTGTAATATATTATTTATTTTAATGAGAGATTATAATATATATTTTTTTTTTGTAATAGGTTTATTATTTTATTAATTTTTATAATTTTATAATTAAATAATAATAAACTCTAATAAAATTACTTATTTAATTAAATTAATAAGTTTTCTTATTTTAAAAGAATGTTATGTTTTAAATTGTAATAGATTTCCTTTTAAAATAATTTTTTTTTTAATTTTGTAAACATTAGATGTTGTTGACGGCTGATTTTGGTCTCAGGGCAATATGAGAATATTACTCTACTCCCGAGACAATCCTCCCTCAATAGTGAATTTGTTTGGTTATGGGGGACCAAAAGCAAATTAGCAAAAGACAGATAAATGCACCAAATCAACAAGGAGATTTAACGTGGTTCGGCGGATCTTGGTCCGACCTACGTCCACGGGCGCAAAAAGGATGATACTTTTATTACTCAAACACGCTTCTCAGCTCTGCTTCTTGTTTTTACAAGTCTGATCTTAATGATTCTGATGCCCTTTTACACACACTCTACCCTCCTATTTATAATAATAGAGAAATCAGATTCATTCTAGCATAAGGATTCCCAGTTGAAACAATCTTTTTTTCCTATGAGGATTCCTAATCCGATACTGACTTCACTTTATTTATCCTATCAGGACACTGACTTATCAGTTTCCGTGTGAAAGTAGGATAATTTTATCCCTTTTCCCCGTAGAAATATGATGTCTTATCTTCTGGCCATGCTTCGCCATCTGGTCGGTCTAGACATGGTCGGCCATCATGGGCTTCTGAGCTGAGAATGCTGTCACCCGGTCTCAAGTGGTCGGTCGCCTATCGTCAAGTGCTCGGTCTCTTACTCATGTGATCGGGTCGGCATTTAATGATTTCGACCAAGATGGGAATTACCCATTTTACCCCCTACCGTGCTGCTTAACTGTCATAGGGCCTTTTTACACCGCCAACATCTGTCCCTAGTTCTTGGTTCCGACGAGTATGCGAGTTGGTGACGGGAACTATAAAAAAAGTAGTTTTACTCTGGCGTGCTATGTAGTGCTCGGCTTTGATTCCTTTCTCCCGTCAAAATAAAACCTTTCACCCTTTGCCTTTTCAGACACTTCTTTCTCGAGACGCGCAGTCGTCACATCTGCTATAAATGCCCATCAAATCACTTTTTAGGGTTTTACCCCCAACCAGACACTTGTCGAGCGTCTGTCTGTTTCCCGCCAAAAGCGAACAAAGTTTAGCCGTCCGCTGCTATTACCAAATGCTTTCGATCCCAACCGTTCATTCACCTTTTTTTGAATTGCTCCTGAAGTCGACACCTGGCGCACATCCGAGACTCTATTATAATCCGACGGTCAGAATTATTCCGACGTTGTAATGAGAAGGTGAATCGATATCCTTGCATCTGTTTGGCAAAATTTCATCAACTTCAAAACTCTTCTTACTCTTCTTCCCTTCGGCTACGAACGTCTGATTCAGTTTTACCCAAAGCTTCTCAATGTATTCTCCATTTTCCGAGCAGAGATCAAGTAAGTTCCCGAACGACCTTCTTCCTCTCCCCATTTTTTCTTGCTTGCTGTGTTTTTTGTTGTAGATTTCATGGTTTTTGTCGGATGTTGCTAGGGCACTTAGAACTTCATAGATTTAGTTTTCCTGGAAACTTAGGATAGCTTGCGAACCCTTGGTCGTTTTCAAAAATACGGTTGTAGACTGACATTCCCCCTTTATTTTTCGGATGCCAAGGATGTCTGACGACAGGTCTCCTTCTGGAAACCCTGTAAAACCCTTGACTCCCATTGCTGAAGAGCTCTCCTCGGGCTCGGGAGCACCCGGTGTAGAAGACATGAAACTACCCCCACCCCTTCTGAAATCGAACAGGACATGTACCATCAGAGGGTTCCTCGGAATGATCTGGAGCCTGGTGGCTTTGAAAGCTCGTCTCTGGACATGGATCGACCTTCCAAGATAACCGATGATGATCTAGCACTGCTTCGGCAATGGTACGACATCCCGATAGACATTGCTCTTGAGGTCCCTCCTATGCGACCGTGCCAGTCAGCCCGACGAAGGTTCCGTGGCCCTTCTTCCAACTTTCATCGAGTGTGGGCTCCGGCTGCCAATTCAACCCTACTTCGCCTGGATGCTGGCCGAGATAGAGATTGCCCCCTATCAACTGAGTCTAAACAGCTGGAGGATCTTGGCCGGGTTGTATGTAGTTTGGCATCGAGCGGGGCTCGGCGAACCTTTTTTTGAAGAAGTAAGAGGTTATACCGGTTGAAGGCCAACCCAAAGACTCACCATGGTTGTACTACTACCTTTCTGCCTATGCTCTCATCTAAAAGGGTTGTCCGCAAACTCCCCGACTCCAACAAGTATTTCAAAGATCTTTGGTTCTGGGCCACTGGAGATTGGGGACGGGCCCTGAGATCGTATGAAGATGAGATCTTGGTCCCGGACATCTTCAGAGCGGAAGGTCAGGAGTTTACCTTTAGTTTTCCTGCCCTTAGTTTTTATGTTTGGATTCTCACCCATTTTCCTATTCCTCCTAGCTTGTTGGAGGGATGCTCCCAAGGTCTCCCGCCAGGTCCGGAAGCGGGTAGGCTGGGCTCGGTGATATGCCGCCCATTGGAGGGTGTTGGTAAATGATATGACATTTGCTGAATCGGGACTTGTTCGGGCCGTTCCTCCCAAGGTCCCGGGTCGAATAGGTAGATTCATATTGATCTTCTAGCTAACTCCCACGTTTATTTAGCATGTTGATGTTGTCTCTTCTCTCTTTTTCTTCTTTTTTTTTTTGTATGCTCAGGTCCTGTACCCTTTTTTTTCCTTTGCTTTTGCAGGTATGTTGAAGAGACCAAAATACCTTGATCGGTTGACTGGTTCTGCGAAGAAAACCGGCCATGGTGGAGCCGGGACCTCTCGGAGACGGCCTGAAACTTCTGAGACCAGGAAAGTGATCGAAGAGGTAGAGCAGCCGACTTCTCAGGGCTTTTCTTTGCCTTCTGGGGCGCCACTGGTTGATGCTACCCGCCCTGATAACCCCCCAAGACCTTCCAGGAGGAGGAAACGTCCTTTTGGGATTGAGGAAACGAGCTTAGGCGGGAGATGGAGGCAGAATAGGTCTTGAGCAGAGGCAGGTGCCCGGCAGGAGAAGAGGACGTCTGAGGGTTCCTCTAAAAAACGGAAGGGCGCCGTGATCCTTGGTGTAGAGGACCTCGGTAAGGACATCCGGGAGGCCACCTCTCATCTGGTGTCGGCTATCAATGAACTGGCCGAGGCGATTCCTCCGGAGGAGATTCCGAGGTATGGGGATATCTCTCCCGAGGTATTGGTAACAGAATTGTGCTCTCAAATGGCCAAGGTAGTTTCTTTTTCTCTATGTCCATTATGAGTCTTCGTCCCAGTTCGTATCCTGACTTCCCTGTTTTTCTTTGGCAGGCGAACTACCTTACGGCCAAGAATAAGGACCTCCTTCTGAGTCTTTTGGCTGAGGGCGGTCAAGCCTAGAGGCTCCAAAACGTCTCACGGAAGTGGAGGCCAGGCTGGCTGATAGGGAAGAGGCGATAAAGAATCATGAGATAGCCACGGCCAAGGCCATCAGTACAAACAAAGCTTTTAGGGCCGCTGCTTCTTTGGAGAGGAAAAATGTCGACGCTGCTAAAGAGGATTTGAAAGCTGCCCAGGCCGAGATTAGGGTCTTACAGGTGGAGGTGTGCAGTGAACAATCTAAAGTGCGGGCCAAGGATGAAGAATTGGCGAGGCTTCGTGACGAGCTTAAGAGGAAATAGGCTAAGTTGGAGGCCGAGAGGGATGCAATCCGTCTTGAAGGGGTGTGACTGGTGCTGAGGCGACGTGAAGGAGGGCACCAGTGCTGCCCAACCTAGACATGGGGCCAATCCATTGCAGCCATTCGTTTTTGCAAAGGGGAAATGTCCGAGGAAGAGTTTCAGAAGTGGCTGCCCCCTTCCCCCGAGGAAATGACCTAGACATGATGCCTCTGCCACAGAAGAGATCCGCCCTGAGGTTCTTCCTGCTGAAGAGGCCCGACCTGAGGTCCCCCCGACCCTTGAAATTGCATTTGTCGAGGCCTCTCCGGGTGTCGATGTGGGAGCTGTTGTTCCTTCTCCTGAGGTCGAGCCAAGCCAACCGCCCTCTAGTCATGCTGAATGAGATTTATCTGCTCCTGTGTGGGCTGACTGAAAAATGGGTAACCCGAACGTGGCCCCGTGTAGACTTTGACAAACCTTTCTCTTCTTGTGATAGACTTCTGTTGTCTGTAATTAAATATGTAAGTTATGTGTTTCTTCTGTCTTTTATAATCTGAATGTTTTCCTCCACATGCATGTTCGAGACCTGCCTGTGAGCCGACCCCGAGCTGGAGGAAGTTTTTGGCTGCGGGGGGACGTTCCGTCCCTCGTCCGAGCAGGTGGGTTTAGTGGGACATATCCTGACCCCGAGCTGAGAGAAATACTTGGTCCTGGGGGATGTTCCGTCCCCAGTCTGGGCTGATAGACTCGGTGGGACTTAACCCGACCCCGAGCTGAGAGAAACACTTGGTCCTGGGGGGATGTCCCGACCCCAGTCCGGATGGTTTGACTCGGTGGGACGTAACCCGACCCCGAGCTAAAAAGGCATTTGGATCGGGGGAATGACGCCTCCCCAGTCCAAAAGTGCTGACTCGGTGGGACGTAACCCGACCCCGAGCCAGTGGTACACAGAGGTCTCGGCGGAATGAATCCAGCCCCGAGCCGAGTGACCAAGCGGCCTCGGCGGAACGAAATCCAGGCCCGAGCCGGACAATCGAGTGGCCTCGGCGGAATGAAATCCGCCCCGAGCCGAGTAATCTTTGGGATTTGCATAGGAGGGAAGTGAATCAACCTATGCAGTCCTACCCAATCTGGCACGGGCGTCCCCTTTGCCAGACCGGCGAAAAAACAAAAACAAAATTTTGGAAAATAAGATCAAAAATGTGGGGGTGACTCAGCACTTGTCCCAAAAAAAAAAAACTTTTTACAAATGTAAACAACATCACGGATCCTCAAAACAGCGTCCTGTCTGAGGCCTCCAAAACACAATTCTGATTCTTTCAATTCAGTGTCCCGGCGAACCAGGATTTGGATCAGAAAGCGTTTAAAATGGTAAGGGCGAATCCTCTATACGTCAGGTCACTGTGGAGCCTGTGTATTTGTGCGAGGGCTCCTTCTTACCGCGCTGGAGTAGGCACACGCCACAGGGGCACAACGCCTCCCCGTGCTGCGCCTCTCTTGGATCCAAATGATGAATGGATCAAAGAGTGTCCGGGATACTAAGGGCACATTCCTCCTTAGGTCCGATATCACTGGAGCTAGCAATCGTCACGGGGGCATCATCACTCCCCGTGCTATGCTTTCTCACGGATCCATTACATCGGGTAAGTGAGGATCAAAGAGTGTTCGACACATTAAGGGCATATTCCTCCTTTTGTTCGGTAACACTGGAGCAAGCAATCGCCACGGGGGTATCATCCCTCCCCGTGCTATGCTTCTCACGGATCTTATGCATCGAATATGTCCCTGAATATTCTGAGGACCCCGAGCTTGAGAGACATTTGGTTCTGGGGGAATGTTCCGTCCCCAGGCCAATAAGCATGACTCGGTAGGACGTAACCCGACCCCGAGCCGAATCAAGTGGCATCGGAGGAACAAAATCCAGCCCCGAGCCGATTATCGAAGCGGTCTGGCGGAACGTAATCCCCCCGAGCCGATTATCGAAGCGGCCTCGGCGGGAACGTATTCAGCACCAGAGCCGAATAATGAAGTGGCTTTGGTGCCAACTGTCTTTTGTACGGGCGTCAAGTATGTCCCCATGCGAAGATGTCCAGATACTCTTTAGACATTTTAGTAGGCCTGTCTCAGAGTCTTGTCCAAGCCTCCCCCTATCTTTATGTTTTTTCCCAGTCCGAAGAGTTTTATCCCTTCTAATTCCTCAGCCGCTGCTAGTCGGGCTATTCTGTTTGGCCGAGGACTAGGATCTCCACTGGTTTTTCCTCCATCTTCATTCCTTTACAGTTTTTTGGTACCCTCCTCAATGCAGAGGGTTTCTCGTGAGAGAGTTGCAAAGCAGCTGCGGGCTGCCTTCTGACTTCCGCATGCGATCCCGATCCCTTCCCGGGTGGGTAATTTCAGTTTCAAGTGATAGCAAGACATTGCGGCCTTTGTCTTCATCATGAAAGGCCGACCAACGATGACTTGGTAGCTGTTCATGCAGTCCACTACGGTGAAATTTATCATGATTGTCCGAGTTCAGGGATGAGTCCCGATTGTTACTGCTAACTGTATCCTCCCTAACGGGACGACCGTTGAGCCCCCGAAGCCATATAAGGGGGTGCTATCGTTGGTCAGAGCCGCATACTCTATTTCAAGGCTGTCCAGGGCCTCTTTGGAGATTATGTCTACCGCACTCCCGGGGTCCACCAGGATTCTGTTTACCTCGGAGCCGCCGATTACTGCCTTGATAATTAACGCATCGTCGTGGGGGAAGCTTACCCCTTGGGCGTCCTCGTCGGTGAACATTATTGGTACCGACCGCCCACTTTGTAATCCCGGGGCCTGTTTTGTTTCTAGCACGTCTGTCCCCCGAGCTCTGCTATAGTTTTTCCTCGACCGATTAGAATCTCCGGCCAGGGTTTTCCCTCCTGCGATGATATTTATCTGTCGGTCATGCGCCCTCTGCCTAGCCGTCATGACTTCATGGTCAATAAATTTATTTAAATATCCATTCCTCGCCAGGTCTTCCATCTGTTCCCGCAAATCTTTGCACCTATCTGTCGCGTGTCCTTTCAGATTATGATGTACGCAATAGGCTTTTTTATTTCTCTTATCAGGGGGAATCTCCTGAGGTCAGGTTCTATTAAGAGGCATTTTCCTTGGATCTCCATGATGATTTGCCCCAGTGGCTTTTTCAGGGGAATGTACGCATCTTCCCTGAAGACATGGTTTACTTGGGTCGGGGCTCCTCTTTCCTGGTTGTTCCGAGGTATCGGCTTGAATTCCTTGTGCTTTGGGGGTGGTTTTTTGGGCTCCCTGTCTGCTCGTCGGGGGGCCTCTGCCCTTATCGTCCTCTCTCTGATGGTCGTCCCTCTTCGGGAGATTTTTTCCTCATTTTCTAACGAGACGAACTTCCGGGCTACCTCCAGAGCGGTTGCATAGTCTGGGGTGCCTTGGATCCTTAGGTGGGTCCATAGTCTTCCGACTTTTAAGGCTCCCTTCAGGCTTTCCAAGGCCTCGGGAGACTCATACCCCCCGACTTCGAGCACCATGTTATGATACCTCTCAATAAAGGTTTTTAGGGGCTCGTCGTCTCCCTGCTTCATGAGTCTTAACTCTCCGATTGTCTTTTTAGGGGCGCAGGCCCCTTTGAAGTGCCGTACGAACGACTTTTTGAGTTGTGCAAAGCTACCGATGCTCCCTGGGGCTTATACCTTGCACGGCGGATCCCCGGTCACTCCTTGACCTTCCATCAATAGTACAAAGCTCTCAATATGGGATTTTGGATCGGTATGGCCTTTGTAGGGCGTCATGGTCGGCATGTTGAACCTTTTCGGGAATTTTGCTGATTTTATTTCTTCTGTGAGGGGGGATTCCTCTTTGTCATCCCGGGCGTCTCCTGTATCTGTTTTGAGGCTTGCCCCTCACTTGGCCATCTCTTTCTTTAACCAAGATTTTACCTCGCTATTTGGGCCGCCATGTCGCCTTCTGCGTTCTTCTTCATGTCTGTTGCCACGGGTGCGGTGTTCCTCACGCCTTGGGATCTCCCGAACAGTCTCGTCGTACTCTGTGCCTCCTCTTCTAGTGTAGCGGAGACTATCATAAGAGGAATCTGTCGAACGTCTCTCTTCTTCTTCTTCCCATGTGTCCTCTGCTTGTGAATCTTTTTCCACAACTATGGATTTTATCCCGTAAGGCCCCCTCCTCCTAGGTCCATCGTCCTCACTTGTATCCACAACCCTCTTTCCATCTGCTATCTCTCATCTTCTTTGATTAGCTCTGGTTTCAGGCTTCTCGCGGTTCCCCCCTTCCATTCTCTCCAGTCGGTCCATCATGGTTTTTAGGAGGGCCTGACTATCCTCTATGTCCTTCCTTATGCTTTCTTCTATCTTCTTCATCCATTTGTGGCCGGATTCCCCGCGCGATTGGTGATTTCCGCCTTCTGCCATCGTCTTACTACGCGAACCGCTTTTTGTTGAGTTCCCCACAGACGGCGCCAACTGTTGACGGCTGATTTTGGTCTCAGGCAATATGAGAATATTACTCCCGAGACAATCCTCCCTCAATAGTGAATTTGTTTGGTTATGGGGGACCAAAAGCAAATTTAGCAAAAGACAGATAAATACACCAATCAACAAGGAGATTTAACGTGGTTCGGCGGATCTTGGTCCGACCTACGTCCACGGGCGCAAAAGATGATTTTTTTATTACTCAAACACGCTTCTCAACTCTGCTTCTTGTTTTTACAAGTCTGATCTTAATGATTCTGATGCCCTTTTACACACACTCTACTCTCTTACCCTTCCAGATGTCATGTGGCTTTAGAAAATTTTAAAATGTTTAAATTTATATATATATATATATATATATATATATATATAATCAAAATCAATATTGTTGAAAAATTGATATGTTTAAAAAAAGTTGTAATATATTGTTTATTCTAATGAGAAATTATAATATATTTTCTTATTGTAATAGGTTTATTATTTAATAAATTTATTTTATATTAATTTATAATTTAATAATATACTATATTAAAATTTATTTATTTAATTAAATTAATAAGTTCTTATTTTAAAAGAATATTATGATGTGATCTATATATTCTCTACTGTGCATTATCCAAGTATAAAATACATAGTTTCAAAGCTTTAAAAAAGGCCAAAATACTCAAGATACATCAAGAAATAAGTTTTTGGTCAAATTCCATCAAAGGTTTCAAGAGAAATACCACATAGGCAATGACAGCAGGATTTTCACAATCTTCGTATTTTGGCTATAACTTTATTCAAGTCCGTCCGGACGTGCAACACAACTTTTCTGGCCGATCTTGGGTCATGTCAAGCCATGCCTCTCTGAGGCCAGGCCCACCGAATGCATGCTTCAGTTTGTTTAATTGTTATTGTAATAGTTTATTTATTATTATTGGACTTATTGCTATCTTATTTTGGATTTACTATCACTTACAATTTATTATGCCGTTTTATTTATGTTTAATGTTTTATACATGTGTTATCGTGATTCCGCATTTCTGAGTTTCGTTGTACATCGGCTAGGCTCCCAGTAAGTCCGGTAGTACATTGAACATTATATCAACCTATCCTAGCCATGTCCGGTCGGCCTCTTCGAGATCAGGCCAATGTGAGGCTTGTCCATATTTATTTCATTATTATTTAATCAATGTTGTAATAATATAGAGACATTTATGTGCTTTATTTAATGCTTTCACTATTCACATTTGCACTATTGGTGTTACATAAACTGTTTTGCATGTTCTTATATTATAAGACATTGAATACCTCATTTGAGAGTGAATAATATACTAGCATCAATAAAGGGCTATTTCTTTGTGTTTTCATACTAGTGGTGACTCTCTTATTCTCTAGTTAGTTCCCCGTGGGACTATTCATACTCTCTACAGGCTACGAACCCAACAGTGTAGTGGTCGCCGACATCAATAGGGTCTTTTTGACGTCTATGCGTCAGGGACAAGCTTCCCATCCAATTTTCTCATAAATTGGCAAACAGGGTCTTTTTGAGTCAGATTCCCGAGACTTAACTGTTGTCTTTCTTTTGAAATTGTGTATGTAATTTGCGAAGGCTATGTGAACATATCCACTGGGATGCGCTCCTCTTGTCCAGCCCGTATCATTTTACCGAATGCTTGATTTCCTCAAACATTCCCCCTTTTTTTGCGCTATTTTGAAAATTGGCGGAATAAAATGTTTCAAAAAAATCAAGTGTGGCCCTCCACCTTACTAAGAATAAGGCTCTGAGTGCCTTAGGTCGCCCTCTTCCCACAAGAAGTCCAGCTATCATATCCCATAAATACTGATTTTGACTTTATTAACTCTACCAGTTCAAATTTCAAAACCCTTCCGCTTTCCTCTCTTGCAAAAATTATTTCTCTCAAACGCTCTTACTTCCAAATCCAAGCTCACAATCCTTATGCTACTATAGTATTTTCCTCTTGTTCTGATGATTAAGATCCAACATCTGAGGGAGGAACATTGATTTTTCCCCAGGACGTCTACTACACAACACCCCTCCCCGAAACGTGTCCCTCTGGGAAATTGACATTGTTGCTGCCCTCGTGGTGAAATTCTTCTGGGGGAAGGGAAATACCACATTCAAATCCTTCGGTTCCCCCTTCACACTCTACTTTCACTATATATGTGTGCTTTATAACTTTCATCTGATGTAGCTGACCACAAAAAGCCTTAAGTGTGTCGTGGGTTTCATCGTCTTCTCGATGATTAATGATTCACGCCTTATAATCTGCGACTTCTTCTATCTTTTTTCTCTGACTAAGGCTGGGTTTACCAATGACGTGGATAAGTACACTTTCGCAACCTGAAAGTCAACAATTATATTCACGGGACTCCCTACCTCCGCTAAGGATTAGTCTTCAAAGGGTATGTTGTGGTGACTAGTAACTAGCAGACCATCGACGTGGATCGTGTCGTCTTTCCTCTGCGATTGTTGATAAACCAAGGTATTTTTCCAGCTCTTATTTCTAAGTATGAAGTTTATGTCTTTTTGGTCAATCGTGAGGTCTGACATGTTTTTTTATTCTTTTTTCAGCTTCTGGTTCTATTTACATTCCATCTTGCCCTGAACTGTCCAAAAAGAATGTCAAGTACCTGCATCAGTTTGTGGCCTAGAAGGGAAATGAGGCGCTCCATATCAACAGGATGGTAAATAGGGATAGCCTTCAGGCTTTGATGTGTTGTAGCCCTTATTTCTCCCCTGAGTATAGGTGTCTCTTCGTCAATGTTCTGAAAGAATGATCAGAGGTGGTTCTCCCATCATAAGGCGTATTTTGATCAAAGGTTTGTGGGTAATCAGATGTCTGCCACGGGTTTGAATCTTTTTGACCTTGAATCTATTATGGCGTCTAAAATTATTCCCTTATATGACCTTTGATTGGAAGACCTGAAGAAACTCCAGAAGACGAAGAATAGCTTTAAATTGAGCAAAGACCCTTATGTGAAGAGGGCCAACTTGAAGTTGCCTTTTAAGCCTGAAAATCTGAGCTTCGACATGTTGGCTGCTGCTTCAGAGGATACTATTGACGACCCCGTTTTGATTTCTAAGACGAAACTTGGCACTGTTGCAGCTCAAGTTTCACAGTCGTATACTCATGCTTCTTTTGTTGCAGTCTGACTCTCATTTGGTGGCACGTCACCCCCTGGCAAAGCTAGATCTTAGAGGAATGACCTGTGTGCCACATTTTCTTATATCGGGATTCATACTCCTGCTCACCCTAGGTCTTTAGTTCATTCAGATGAAGAAGAGGGTCAGTTCCAGCATCGCCGCAAGAAACAGAAGATTGAAAGCGAGTTGGCACGCCTTCAGGGGCGAGACAGGGCAAAGCCCCGCTGTCGCTGCTTGTGGGTCTAGTGTCTTGGCATTAGGGATTCGCCTAATACTCATTTAGGCCCAGCCTCAATTCTGTCAACATCTTCGCCTTCTGTCTCTATCTCCAAATCCTCTGTCTTTGTCTCCAAATCGCCACCCTAGGTCTCTAGTTCCTTTAGATTATAATTTGTTCTTTTTATTGTAATATGGTTATTATTTTATTAATTTAATAATTATAATAATAAACTATAATAAAATTAATTATTTAATTAAATTAATAATTTTCTTATTTTAAAAGAAAGCTATGTTTTTATATTTTCTATTTTAATAATTATCAATTTAATTTTCTAAACATAGATGTCATATCGCATTATGAGAATGTTTTAAAATGTTTATATATATATATATATATATATATATATTATCAAAATCAATAATGTTGTAAAAAATGATATCTTTTAAAAAAATGAGTAATGTATTATTTATTTTAATGATAAATTATAATATATTTTCTTATTGTAATAAGTTTATTATTTTAATAAATTTATTTTTATTAATTTATAATTTATAATAATAATAATAATAATAATTTAATTAAATTAATAAGTTTCTTATTTTAAAAGAATATTATTGATGTGATCTAATGTATGAGAATTGGGCATTATCCAAATCTAAAATATATAATTTAAATTTTCAGAGAGATTCAACAAAATAACCAAAAATAACAGAAATGGGCATTATTTTCAATAATAACATGACAACATAATTTAATTTAATTTAACAAAATAACCAAAATAGAAAAGAAAAGAAAAAAGAAATTCAATCATCACTTTTGTCTACTGGCTGATAACCCAATACATTGAAAACTCCTAAACCAAATAAGAGAAATGGGCTAGGCCCAAGAGATTTTTACAAGTTGGTAAGCATACAGCTGGCAAAATATGACACCATTCGTAATGTGTTATTATTTACCTGCCAACTCGTTTATACACGAAAGAATTTTTATTTATTTAATTATCAAGTATTTATTTTTCAAAATTATTTTATTGGTTTTTGTAATCAAATTCAAATTTTTAGCATAAACTTTTTTCTATTTTGGGATTGGTTATTGACCTACATAATTTTATATATATATATATTATAAAGCACAATATTGTGGGTGAAAGAGAAGACTGTCAATGATTAGGATTAAGAGAGATAATGTATTCAAATGTCTATGTTTATGTGACTCAGATCATTTCATTATAATCTAATTGCTAATACAAAATTCTTTCATGATAGAATCTCTCTCAAAATAGAAATTATAAGTTACCAAACAAATTAAAAAAAATCATTTCATTGTAAAATCTCTTTGAAATTAAAAATGGTAAATTATGTAATACCGTGCCGTAAGAAAATATTATTTTAGTGATATTTTAATTTTTAAATTAATTAAAAATAATAATTGTAGAGATTAGATACCACATGGTAAATTCTGTAATACTGTGCCGTAAGAAAATATTATTTTAGGGATATTTAATTTTTTTAATTTAATTAAAAATAATAATTATAGAGATTAGATACCACATGGCGCGATGAGAAAATATACTTATATATATATATATATATATATATACACAAACATATTATATTTATATATTCGGATTATCTGTGATATTATTAAGAAATTATCGAATAGTATAATATATTTTCTTATTATAATACAGTTCTTAAAATTTAATAATAAAATTTTTTTTTGTAATAGATTTTTTATTTAATAGATTTATTAATTTAATTAATAGTATTTCTTATTTTAATAGGATAGTAATATGTTTTCTTATTATAATAAGGTTCTTATTTTTATATTTTTTAATTTAATAATATTTGTTATTTTAATATGATAGTATAATATGTTTATTTTTATAATAGAGTTCTTATAAAATTATAATATTTATTTTTATTGTAATAGGTTTTTATTGAATAGATTTATTAATTTAATTTTATAATTTAACAGTAAGTCGTCATGTGGTGCGATACGAAGGCTTAAAAATATTTAATTTATATATATATATATATATATATATAATAGTAAAATAATAAATATGTATTAAGAATTTTAAAATATTAAATTTTATTAATAAACCTAATAAAAATCGTTTTATAAATTTTCTGTTAGTTTATCGTTAATTGATCTTAGTGTTAAAAATATAACTGTCAATTAATATTTTAATGAAAAAATAGTAACATATAATTTTGTCATAATTTTAATAATAAAATATAATATTTCATAATTCGGATTACCCAAATTTTTTTTAAAAAAAATCTTCGATTTATCTGTTTTATTTTCTTAATCTAATTTTTTTTAATATGGTACTAATATAATTGAAAGTAATATTAAATACTTGATAATTAAATAAATAAAAATTATTTTCACCTTTTCATAAAATAAAAAATGAAAGGCTTCGTCAGTCGTCACCAGTCCTTGGTCAGTTTAATCAGCCACATAAACACGCAACAGTCACTCTCTACATAATATAAATAAAATTTCTCAAAACAAAATTTTTCCTTTCTTCGCGAGAAATTGAAGGGAAAGTAAACAAGATCGATAGAAAAATTCAACTGGGTTGTGTTTATTTTCGTCAAATAAAGAATCAAATCTGCGTATTGGGTTTCTGTTAAAGGCTACAAAGATGGCGGGAATAGCGATAATATTAGATCTGTGGAGGAAAAATCCAAGCCTTTATTCACCACATACTCTTCACTCTTCTGGGTTCCTCTCCGCCGCCGCCGCCGCCGCCTCTGTCTCCGCTGCTGCCCCTTTTGCCTCTCGGTTCTTGTTTGGGTACTCTTTCTATCAATTGCTCGCTTGATATTTGTTATTAACGCGTTACATGTTTTAGTATGTGTGTTTTGTTCGATTATTTTCTTTTTCTTTTTCAATTTTTGGGTTTTTTTTCCTTTTCAGGTCAATTTTTGTTTTTGTTTATTTCTTCAAGTACTTGTTATTAAGTATTGTTTTGAGAACCTGGACATGGTTAATGAAATTCATTTCTGGTAGATGGAAAGCTTGATGTTAAAATTTAGCTTAGGCACTAGGAATTGGTTGTTTATATATACATTTTGGTAAATTTATATGCCAATAGTTCGGTCATTTTTCTTGATTGTGGTATTTGATTGGGAAATAGGTTGCAATTGCCAAAGAAGAAAAATCTTTGGATTCTAATTCGTTATATATTTAGCTAGCTCAAATTTTAATGCTCGTATATTGACTCTTCCTCATCATGCTACAGTTCTCCGAAGATTCCAGTTGCTTACTGTGATGCTGGTGCAGCAATAGCTGAAGATTACATTCCTAATTTTGGGAAAGTACCTGGAAGCATTTTTCAGCATGATGCTATTAAATATACTACCAAAGAGTACAACATCGAATTAAAACCTCTTTTTTCTGCTTTTGAGTTGAGGGCATTTGCCATGACCTCCTTGAGGTCATTCCTGATGTTCTATTTGCCTCTTTTGGAGCCTAATACGAATGCAGAAGAGGATGAGGACGACTTCCTGCAGGACTCTCAAGAACAACGTCGTTTAGATCTGGTTGTTCCCTTTCAGAAATCAGTGAAACAGATTGTTCGTGAGGTAAATTCTATCAATCTTCTCCATTCTCAATTTGATGATAGCTTGCGTTCTAGCCGATTTGTATTTATGCACAAATTTCTGTCAATAAGTCTGTTGACTTCATTATCCTTTAGAATTAAGGATTACAATTTTCAGTTTTATAACACAACAGCGTTATGATAATATTACTTCTCTTGACTCGAGAAAATTCCAATCAATTTATATCGAGTTTCAGTTATTAATATCTAGTTTCAATAATCTTTAAATGATATTTTCTTGTAACTGATGGAAAATGCTGAAATTTTATTTCTTTTATAGTAGTTGATGATGTTGCTTATTTGTCCTGAGATAGTTAAGTAAATCATTTTTGCTGTGCCAACTCAGACAACTGTTGTAACTACCAGACGTATTCTGGAAAGACTTGCCGTCCATTATGTTTCACAGCAGTTGGCGTGGAAACTTCTCAAAGGTACCTTCTATCCAGTATGTTATGTACATAAGTGATTGACGGTAGATAGCAATGTGTATTGATTAATACTAGAGAATAAATTGTTACAATTAACTATTTCTTTTTTAGGATAAAACTAAAGGTTATTAATTTTTGAATTACTTGTCACACAACTGATGGATTTCATCAATTGTGTGCAGATGTTCCCAAATCTGCAACTCGGAAGGCTCAGAGAGGAATGCCTACTACGGTTTACTTCTTCAGAGTTAGCAGAACTACTTTCAGAGGTCAAAACCTTTACATATATTCCCCCATCTATTGTACTTTGTTGTTCAAACTTTCTGCTTCACTGTACTCTTTAACCATCATAATATGCCAAAGCAGGGCACTTTCTAGGAGTTGCTGCATCATGGATTGTCCAAATTGGCATCGAGATTTACCGATACTTTTCTCGCGTTATGAACTCTAAGGAAGAAGAGAGTGATGAAGTAGATAAAGTAAAAGAAGCTAAACTTCTTGGAAAGAAGGTTTCTGGTGTTACAATCAGGTGTGGTGCTTCACTTGTTTTTGCATCCGTTGGAGCTGGGATTGGTGCCACCCTCATTCGCCCTTCGGTTGGTCAATGGATTGGTAAGCGTGTAGCCAGTATTTAATTTACCAAGCTGTCTTTTTGGAAATTAAACCGAATATCTTGGCACTAACCTGTATTCTCTTCTGCAGGCTGCGCTGTTGGTGATCTGGCTGGACCGATTATTGTATCATTTTGCCTTGACAAAGCTCTTCATCTGGAACTTTAAAGCACTGAAGACGAGTTGAAGAATATATTCTTTCTCCTGCTTCAAATTGACTAGGGTACATGTATTTGAGGATATTTTCTGTGATATAACCACTAGACATTGGTGTTTAGTTTAAGCAGGTGTTGAAGCAGAAGCTGCTTCTAGGCCATTCATCAAAAATTTTGCTTTTTTGGTGGTCATTACCATCAGCAATAATCAACTTTTTTTATTTTGCCCTTATGTTTTAGTTGTCATGATTAAATTATTGACTGTTAAAGCTGAGAAATGAGTTCAAGGAAGAAATGTTAGCCTTGTCAATAATTCAAATATACCCAATTCATCTCTTGCTCATACTTAAGAAATGTCAAAATCATACAATAGGAAAAGACGAGTTGCAAAATTGAAAATTTGTTCACACTTGTACAATTCTACTGTCTTGAAAGTCTGTTCTAAGGATCATCAACAATGTGGTAAAATCTTGGTAATAATTTAGAGCTGAAAGCAGACAATCAACCATCTTTCCACCAGACGAAGAGGACAAACCACCTTAGAATCCTAAGTGTCCCAAATCATCACAACAGCAATTACTCCAACACCCAGCAAAACAGCTAAGAACTTGTAATGGGGAGTGTCAACTGAAACTGTCTTCTGGGGTGTGTAACCTTTCAATAGAAGATGGTTTATCGATACATAAATGAACACGCCGCATGCTAAACCCATGGATATAGCAAAAATCCAGTCTGCCACAGGACCTTGCGTCGTAGCGTCAATTACAATACCAATTGCAACACCAACTGGACTAGAAATTGCAAATGAAAACGCATAGGCTACACATGATAAGAGGGGGCGATCTGGAATTATTCGAAGAAGAGCTATTCCCATAGCAATAGCTGCAAATATCTTGTGCAAAGAGATTGTCCATAAAGCTTTCCATGCTTCAGCTTGTGTTTCTGCAACTCCAATTGCGATGCCCTCAAAGACTGAATGGAAACACAAGGCTACTATCAATAAGATGCTATCCCCAAATGAACTGGCAGCTGCAAGCGAAAATTTTGAAGAGTGCAAATCTGTGCCATTTTGGACCTATGATGCATACAAATCTAACTGTCCGTTACAATATCAGAAACAGTAATTCACTCACTTAGATAGAATATATGCTACCTGAGAAGATGATTGTGAAGTTGTGGCGTGGCGACTGCTTTTTCCGTGCTCCAAACCCCCTGTAATGAAGAAAAAATGTCAAAAAACTTGTACCTTTCCAGGCCTAATTGTAGGACAAACATGAGGACATTCTTTGTTTTGTCCCATACCATGACATTTTTCAAGCTGTTTCAATGATAGGATGCAATTCACAGAATAAAATCAAAATTTCTAAGACAAATAGCTGCCTTGCCTATTTAAGAAAATTTAACAGAACCCTATTTCCATAAGCCCAGCTAAATCAATAAACTATATTAAGCTCGGTTCAATTGCCAATAATTCATTGTTTTCAACCCTAAATCTCTTGAGTTTTCTCTTCAACCAAGTAAAGGTAATTTATCAACAATCTCATTTAACTTTCTAATTAATGAACAGAACTTCAAATCTCAAACCAATCACATTCACAAACATAGTACATAGACAAACCCCATAGCAATTTCTCCTTTTTCTTTTTCATTTTCCCAGCAACCAAACAATCACAACACCCAAAAGCCAACTAAAAAAAATCAATTTCAAAAAACTTACCTTGATGCTCACCATTAGAACCATCCCACTTCTTCCCAAACACATAAGAAATCACACAATCAGCCAACATAGTCAACAAAAAGCCAACACAAGCCAACATAAACGCAAACGGATACTCTTTACTCGTCAAGTCTCCAAAAGTCTCATTAGCATCACTTAAAAAATGCATCAAAGCAGTACCCAGAAACACTCCCCCTGCAAACTGAGTCCCCAGAACAAGAAACCCTTCATTCCATTTCAAGAAATAAGGTGACACCCCAGCAATGAAAGTGCCCACAAATATTATAATCAAACACCATATCTTCACCAACACTAATGGCTTTGAACGGAGGTCATGGTGCTCTGCTTCAGTGCCGTTATCTTTTTCATGCTCGTCGTGACCTCCGTGAGCGGCGGCCAGTAGAATCAGAGACAGAAATATGGTGAAAGCTAATAACAAAGAACGAGACATGGTGTTGGATTCAAGACAAATAATTTTAATACATGCATGTATGTGTCTCTGATAATAATTAAGTTCTGGTTTTGGAAGTTTGTTTGTTCGGGGATTAATTTCCTTTTAGTCCCTAAGGTTTAAGATAATACCTTTTTTTTTCCTTTTTTTGGCTTGTAGTACAAAAGAAAGAGGCAGTACTGAGATTGATTGACTTGACTCACGAAGAGTGTTTAGTAGTACAGGAATAAAAATTAACGGATGAGATTTTTGAGTCTCAAAAGTCACGACGATGAGTAATTTCTTTCGGAGTACAAGGTAAGGTATAGGGGACCAAGTGGTGTTAATTGAGAGAAAGGGCTAATTATAGATTCCGCTTAGTATTCGTTGGAGAAGACCCTGTCCTGATATTATTATTACGTGTCATGTCTTTATTTTTATTTTGATTATGATTATGATTATGAATTTTTTTAACAAATTAAAATAAGAAAATATATTATAATCTATCATTAAAATAAAAAAAAAAATATTATCTTATCTAAATAATTTTTAAATAATATCACATATAATCTGACAAAGAATATATATATATATATATATATGTTGACGGCTGATTTTGGTTTCAGGGTAATATGGGAATATCACCTCCGAGACAATCCTCCTTCAATAGTGAATTTTTTGGTTTATGGGGGACCAAAAGCAAATTTAGCGAAAGAAAGATAAACACACCAATCGACAAGGAGATTTAACGTGGTTCGGTGGATTTTTGATCCGACCTACGTCCACGGACAAGAACATGATGATACTCTTATTACTCAAATATGCTTCTCGGGTCTCTTCTTTGTTTTTACAAATCAGAGTTTGATGATTCTGATCACTAATTTTTGTTGATGATCATTACACATACTATGCCCTCCTATTTATAATAACACAGAAATCAGACTCATATTTACATAAGGAATCCTAGTTGCTCTTTAGTCCTCTTTCCTTGCAAGGATTCCTAGTCTGATTCTCCCTTCTTTTTTCTTATTCCTTTTCAGATTCTGACTCCTTCTCCTTGTGAGAGTAGGATAATTTGTTTATCTTATCCACAAGAGTAGGGTGTCGTCATCTTGAACACGTTGCCATCTGGTCGGTCTTTATGAGGTCGGTCATGACAATCTTTTATGCTGAGAGTGATTCTGCCGACTTATAGTGCTCGGTATCCGAACCAAAGTGATCGGTCTTTTCATGTTGTAGTCGGGTCGGCTTTGATGATTTTAACCAGCCAGGGACTTACCCTTCTGTCCTCGTCGTGCTGCTTTAAATATCATAGTGCCTGAAAACACCATCAACATCTGTCCCCTAGTTCTCGGTTCCAACAAGTGTGCAAGTTGGTGTCGGGAACTATATAAAGATGGTGTTTCTGATCTGCTCCGTTGGAGATCGGTCTGGTGTCGAGAAATGTCTTGTTGCCTCTTTTCAAGCGCTTTAGCCTCGAGATACGCAACAGTCGTGTCCGTTTAAATGCCCATCAAATCAACTTTTAGGGTTTCTTCTGAGTTCGACACTTGTAAAACATCCGCCGGGTTCCCGCCAAAAAGGGGGCGAATCGACCGTGTAGAGGCGCCTTCTTAGTGGGCTGATCTCAACCGTCTGTTCAAACTTGGGAGACCTCTTTCGCAGTTGACATCTGGCGTTCATCCGGGTTTCTTCCTTTAGATCCGACGGTCGTGAGTGTCTTTGCCATGACTATAAGAAGGCGAGGCTTTCACTGTTCCATCTTTTTTCGGCAATTTCTCCTTCTTTCCTGGAAACATCTCCGTGTTCTCGAAGTTCAACCGTGGGCTTCTTCTTTTTCTTTGCTGCGAACATAAGGAACGGGCACAACCGTACTGCACAACCTCCCGCTTTTTCCGAGAAGAACAAGTAAGTCTTCTGAACGATCTCTTCCTTTTTTGTGTTTATGAATCTGCGTTTGCTAGGGAAAGATTTATGGTTTGCTGGGTTCTGCTTTTAGGGCGCTTTAGAGACCACCTGTTTAACTAACATGGAGACCGTGAGTAGTTTCTTTTAGCCATAGACTGACTTCCCATTCTTTCTTTGTTTCTCTGGGTGTTAGGGATGTCTGACAACAGTTCCTCCCCTGAAAAGCCTGCTAAAATCTCAACTCCCCCTGCTGAGGAGCTCTCCTCGGGCTCGGGGGCACCTAGTGTAGAAGACCTTGACACTACCCCTACTCCCTCTGAGATCGAACAAGACTCCTACCATCAGAGGGTTCCTCGGAAGGACCCAGAGCCCGGTGAACTTGGATCGTCGGCTCTGGATATGAACCGTCCCTCCAAAATAACTGAGGATGATCTGGCGCTGTTGCGGCAACGATATGACATCCCAATAGATATTGCCCTTGAAGTTCCCGGCCCGATGGATCGTGCTAGTCAACCTGATGAGGGCTCGGTGGCACTTCTTCCTGCTTTTTTTGAGTGTGGGCTACGGCTGCCGATGCAACGTTATTTTGCTTGGATGCTGGTCGAGATGGAGATTGCCCCTTGTCAATTGAGTTTAAATAGTTGGAGGATTCTGGCCGGCATATATGTGGTTTGGCACCGGGCAGGCTTATGTGTACCTTGTTTGGAAGAGGTGAAGAGGTTATATCGTTTGAAGTCTAACCCAAAGACTCACTACGGTTGGTTTTATCTCTCTGCTTATGATAGTTCGTCCAACCTTGTCCAGAAACTCCCCGACTCTAACAAGAATTTCAAGGATCTTTGGTTCTGGGCTACTGGGGATTGGGGTCGGGTCCTGAGATCGTTTGAGGAGGACGTCTCGGTTCCGGATATCTTCAGGGCGGGAGGTTAGGAGTTTAATACCTCTTTTTTTTTTTTTCGTTCTTAGTTTCTTAGGTCTCTAACTTCTCTGGTTCCTCCCAGCTTGTTGGCGAGATGCTCCCAAGGTTTCTCGTCAGGTTCGGAGGCGGGTATATTGGGCTCGTCGGTATGCCGTTCACTGGAGGGAATTGGTAATGATGCGGCCTTTGTTGATTCGGGCCTTACTCGGACCGTCCCTCCGGAGGTCTCGGGTCGGATAGGTTGCTGGCTGTTTTGATGATTTTTCGTTTGTTTATCATGTGTTTGATGTCTTTGTCATATGCTCGGGTCTCGATTTCCTTTCCTCTTTTTGTAGGTATGTCGAAGATGCCAAAGTTTCTTGAGAAGTTGGCCGGTACTATGAAGAAGGCCGGCCATGCGGAAACTGGAACTTCCCGGGCACGACCTGACCTTGCTAGGGCTGAGGGGGCGTCTCAAGGGAAAGCTCAGCCGGCTGCTCGGGGTCTATCTTCTCCTGGTGCGCAGTCGTCAGGGTCTGCTCATCTTGTTAGTCCACCGAAGCCTCTTAGGAAAAGGAGGCGTCAGTTAGGGTCAGAGGAGACCGAGCTGGTTCAAGAGGAGGAGGAGGATCCTGTCCCGGGCAAGAAGAAAGACGTTCGCCGGGGGAAGAAATTATCTGGGGGCTCCTCCAAGAAGCGAAAGGGTCCAGTAATCCTCGGGGTGGATGACTTGGGAGAGAGCATCCGGGAGGCTACCTCACACCTAGTACCGGCTTTTAATGAATTGGCCGAGGTCATTCCCCCGGGGGAGGTTTCGAGATATGAGGATATCTCGCCTGAGGCTGTGGTGACCGAGATGAGTTCTCAAATGGCAAATGTAGTTTTCTTTTTTCTGACTTCGGTTCTCGGGTCTTTCGTATCTTATCTTGACTTTCTTTGTTTCCGTGTAGGCTACTTACCTTATGGCCAAGAATAAAGACCTTCTTCTGAGTCTGTTGTCCGAGGGTGGTCAGGCTCAGAGGCTTCAGAATCGTCTTACAGAGGTGGAGGCTAAACTGGCCGACCGGGAGGAGGTGATAAAGAATCACGAAGCGACCGCCATTGAGAACTTCAAAATTAATAAGGCTCTTAAGGCTGCTGCTGCGCTGGAGCGAAAGCTTGCTGACAATGCTCGGGAGGATTTGAAGACCGCCCAATCTGAAATTGGCGTTTTGAAGGCCAAGGTGGCCAGTGTTGAAACAAAATTGAAGGCCAATGAAGAACAAATGGTGCGGGCCCGGGATGACTTTGAGAGGAAAGAGGCCGAGCTTGAGGAGAGAGAGGCCGATCTTGAGGCTGAGAAGGAGGCCATCCGCCTTGAGGGGGTTAGTGATTGTGCTGATCTGATACCGATGGTGCTGCCCAGTCTGAACATGGACCCTATTTATGCAGCCATCAGCTTTTGCAAGGGGGATATATCTGAGGAGGAGTTTCGGAAGTGGCTTCCTCCTCCTTCCGAGGAGGTGATGGATCCCGCCCCGGTTTCGGTTGTTCCGGCTTCTGAGGCTCCCTATGAAGAACGACCTGGGGTTCCTGTCACCGGCGAGGACTGCCTTGAGATCCCTCCCCTTATTCCTGAAGCAGAGGTCTCCCATGCTGCCGAGGATGAAGCAGCTGTTCTTCCTCCTGGGGTCGAGCCAATCCTTCCGTCGTCCGAGCTGGCTGAGGAAGAAATTCCTGCCCCTGTGCGGGCTGAATGAAAAAAGGGTAACCCGACCGGGGCCCTGTGTATACTTTAACTTTTTGTAATAACATTACACTTTGTATTTTGGCATATACATATATATATTTATGTATATTTCTTATCTCTTTTCTTTATTTTTTCTCTTCTTTTTTTTTATGCTTCTTTTGTTTGCCTGAATACTCCGAGACCTTTCGGGGTTTATCATGAGGCGGAGGGGCATAACTCGGCCCCGAGCTGAGATAGGAATTTGGACCTGGGGGAATGTTTTGTCCCCGGTCCAAAGGGCTGACTCGGTGGGACGTACCCCGACCCCGAGCTGAGAGAGGCACTTGGTCCTGGGGGAACGTTACCTCCCCAGTCCAAAGGGCTGACTCGGTGGGACGTATCCCGACCCCGAGCTGAATAAAGACTTGGCTCTGTGGGAATGTTACATCCTCAGTCCAAAGAAGCTGACTCGGTGGGACGTAACCCGACCCCGAGCTGAATAAAGACTTGGCCCTGGGGGAATATTACATCCCCAGTCCAAAGAAGCCGACTCGGTGGGACGTAACCCGACCCCGAGCTGAATAAAGACTTGGCCCTGGGGGAATGTTACATCCCCAGTCCAAAGAAGCCGACTCGGTGGGACATACCTGACCCCGAGTTGAATAAACTATAAGGCCTCGACGGAACAAAATCCAGCCCCGAGCCGAATAACCAAGCGGCCTCGGCGGAATGAAATCCAGCCCCGAGCCGAATAAACAAGTGACCTCGGCGGAACGAAACGGCCCCGAGCCGACTAACCCATGGGACTTCCACAGAAGGGAAATGAATCAACCTTCGAAGCCTTACCGAATCTGGCACGGGCGTCCCCCTACCAGACCGGCGGAAAACGAAAACAAGTTTCTGGAAAATAAAAGGCGGGGGTGACTTAGCACCTATCCCAAAATAAAAAACGTCTTTTGCTAAAAAAATAACAACATGGATGTCTCAAAGCAGCGTCCTGCCCGAGGTCTCCAAAACAAAATTCTGAATCTTTCAATTCAGTGTCCCGGCGAACCAGGATTCGGATCAGAAGAGCGTTTGAATGGTAAGGGCACATCCTCTACACGTTGGTTCACTGGGGAGCCTGTGTATTGTATGAGGGCTCCTCCTTACCACGCTGGAGCAGACACACGCCACAGGGGCATAACGCCTCCCCGTGTTGTGTCTCTCACAGATCCGGATGATGAATGGATCAAAGAGTGTCCGGGATACTGAGGGCATATTCCTCATTAGGTCCGGTATCACTGGAGCTAGCAATCGTCACGGGGTGTCATCACCCCCCGTGCTATGCTTTCCCATGGATCCATTACATCGGGTAGGTGAGGATCAGAAGAGTGTTCGACACATTAAGGGCATGTTACTCCTTTATGTTCGGTAACACTGGAGTAAGCAATCGTCACGGGGGTATCATCCCTCCCCGTGCTATGTTTCTCACGGATCCTATGCATCGAGTATGCCCCTGAGGACCCGAGCCAAGAGAGATACTTGGTTCTGGGGGAATGTTTCGTCCCCAGTCCAATGAGTATTGACTCGGTGGGACGTAACCCGACCCCGAGCCGAAAATGGCCTCGGCGGAACGAAATCCAGCCTCGAGCCGATGAAGAGGCCTCGGCGGAATGTAATCCAGCCCGAGCCAATGTTGATGTGACTGTGCATTTTTGTGGTGGTATCTGTGGTCGGGCGGTTTGCGAGTTTTGTGCTCTTTAACCTTGGGTCGTTGTCGTGAGCATGTCCCCGAGTTGTTTTTTTTTTTTTTTATATGGTTTTGTAAAGTTTTTATTTGAGAATGCTTGGAAAAAAGAAAGCTTTTTTATTCATGCTCGGGGACATACTGCCCTTCTTACAACTCTCTGGGGGTCATTCTGAGAGAGGCTTTATGTATTTGGATCCCTGTCCTTTTTGCTGTAAATAGATAGGAGGAAGGGAAAGTTTACTGGAAGTATTTCCTTAACATCTCAGCGTTCCATGGCTTTTTTAATTTTGTGCCGTCCAGTCGCTCTAAGATGTACACTCCCGGCTTCACCACTTTTATCACCTTGTAGGGCCCTTCCCATTTGGCGCTCAGGGAGCCTTCCTCTGGCTTTCGAGTATTTAGGGTGACCTTTCTTAGTACTAGGTCGCCTGGGATGAAGGTGCGTGTCTGAATCCTTTTATTGTAAAAACGGGCCATCATCTGTTGGTAGATTGCTGTTTTCATGGCCGACCTCTCTCTCTTTTCTTCGATCAGGTCGAGGTGGTTTCTGATAAGTCCTTCATTCTGTTTACTCTCGTAGTGCTGAACCCTATGGGAGGTTACTCCGATTTCTGCCGGGATGACGGCTTCATACCCGTATGCTAGGGAGAACGAGGTTTCTCCCGTGGAGTCCTTATAGGTTGTCCGGTGCGCCCATAGTACCTCTGGTAGTTCCTCGACCCATAGGCCTTTGCTGGATCCAAGCCGAGCTTTGAGGTTGGCCTTGATGGTCTTGTTCGTCGCCTCGACTTGGCCGTTTGATTTGGGATGGGCTGGTGTTGCAAATCTTAGGGCAATCTGGAGGTCCTCGCAGAGTTTTCTGAAACCTTTGCTGTCAAATTGTTTCTCGTTGTCTGTGATGATGGCTCGGGGAATCCCGAACCGGCAGATGATATTTTTCCTCAGGAATACAGTGGCTCTTTTCTCCGTTATGGTGGATAATGGCTCTGCCTCCACCCATTTGGTGAAATAGTCTATGGCCACGATGGCATACTTTGCCTGTCCTTTCCCTTGTGGCATTGGCCCAATGATGTCTAGTCCCCACTGGGCGAACGGCCAGGGACTGAGCAGTGTGGTCAACTGTTCGGCTGGTTGGTGGTGGAGGTTTGCGTTTTTCTGACATCCTTCGCACTTGCGGGCCACTTCTATGCCGTCCTGGTGCATGGTTGGCCAGTAAAAACCTTGTCTCAAGGCTTTGAAAGCAATTAAGCGACCTCCGGCGTGGCTTCCGCAGATGCCCGTATGTATCTCTCTGAGCACATAATTTGCCTCATATTCTGCAAGACATCTTAAGAGGGGGACTGAGTAACCCCGTCGGTAAAGTACCCCGTTGATTAGGGAGAATTTGGTGCTCTTGTATCTTAACTTTCTGGCCTCCGTTTTGTCCTCTGGTGTTCCCCGTTTCCAAGTATTTTCTGATGGGTTGCATTCATGATGCTTGGCTTTCTTTATCTAGAACTTCTACTTTAGATTCTCCCACGCTTCTTTCCCAGATGTAAATCAAGGGGATTATCCTGGGGTGTTCGGCTTTTGTTGAAGAGGCGAGCCGTGCCAGGGAGTCTGCTTCACAATTGTCTTCTCGGGGGATTTGTTCGAAGCTTACATCCCCCATCTTCCCCGTTAACTTTCGTACTTCGGTCAAATAGGCCATCATACTAGGCTCTTTTGCTTGAAATGCCCCCTTCAGTTGCTGAACGGCCAACTGCGAATCACTCCTTACTACCACATTTTGGATCTCTAGCACCGTGCATAATCTCAAACCGCCCAGTATTGCTTCATACTCGGCTTCATTGTTGGTTGCTATGAAAGCGAATTTCAGGGCGAGTAAGATTTCTTCTCCTTTGTCGCTTTTTAGGACGATTCCCGCGCCATTGCCTTGGGTGCTGGCCGAACCGTCTACGGACATTTCCCACTTGTCCTCGTCTATAGCCAGGGTCTGGGGGTCGGTACATTCGGCGACAAAATCTGCCAGGGCTTGTCCCTTTACTGCTGCTCTTAGGAGGTAGGCGATGTCATGTTCACTTAGTTCTACTGACCACTTTACTAATCTGCCGGAAACCTCTGGTCGCTGCAAAATTTGTTTTAGGGGGTGTCCGGTGTATACTTTGATAGGATGGGCCTGGAAGTAAGGCCGCAATTTTCGAGCTGCCGTAACTAGTGCAAGGGCGACTAGTTCGTGTATTGGATACCAGGTTTCAGCGTCTAAGAGGGCTTTGCTGATATAGTAGACAGGCTTCTGGATCTTGTCGGTCTCTTGTATCAGTACTGAACTTACTGCTCGATCTGAAACGGCCAGATATAGGTACAATATTCACCCGGGAGTGGTTTAGCCAGGAGTGGGGGCTGCACCAGATACTGTTTCAACTGCTGGAAGGCTTCTTCGCACTCTGCCGTCCAGTCGACATCCTTCTTTGCTTTTTGAATTACTTTGAAGAAAGGGTGGCATTTGTCGGTTGCTCGTGATATGAACCGGTTGAGCGCAGCCACTCTCCCAGTCAGACTATGTACTTCCTTTACTGTTTTGGGAGACTTTAGGGCCAGTATTGCCTGGATCTTCTGTGGGTTTGCTTCAATTCCTCGGGCACTTACCATGTAGCCTAAAAACCTCCCTGAAGCTACCCCGAAGGTACATTTTTCCGGATTGAGTTTCAGGTTATGTTTTCTTAGAAGCTCGAAGGTTCCTTTTAGGTCGTCCATGTGGTTGTTTGGTTCTTTTGACATTGTTATCATGTCATCGACATAAACTAGCATTGTAATGCCGATGAGTGGTTTGAAAGCTTTGTTTACCAACCTTTGGAAGGTTGCCCCAGCGTTTTTTTAGCCCGAAAGGCATCACTTTATAGCAGTAGAGCCCCTGATCCGTGATAAAGGTTGTCTTCTCTTCGTCCGTCGGGCACATTTTGACCTGGTTGTATCCGGAGAAAGCATCCATGAAGCTCAGCAATCCTTGACAGGCTGTGGTGTCTACCAGCTGGTCTATGTTCGGCAAATGAAAGCTGTCCTTTGGGCACGCCTTGTTTAAGTCGGTGAAATCGACACACATTCGCCACTTGCCATTGTTCTTCCTGACCAATACCACGTTTGATACCCAATCCGGGTACCTTGCTTCCCTGATGAGACCCGCCTTTAGTAACTTCTCGACCTCGGCTGCTATTACTTTACTCCTCTCTTGATTGAAGTTCCTTCTCTTTTGCCTGACCGGCTTGCGAGATGAGTCTACTGCCAGGCGGTGATTGATGAATTTCGGGTCGATCCCTGGCATGTCATTGTATCCCCAGGCAAAGACGTCCGGGTATCCCTTCAGACATTCTAGAAGATCTTGTCGTATAGACTTGTTCAGGCCTTCCCCTATCTTTATACTTTTTCCTGGCCCGTAAAGTTCTATCTCCTCTGTTTCCTCAGCTGCAGCGAGTCGGGCATTTTTGTTTGGCCAGGCACCTGGGTTTCTGTCTTCTTATTCTTCTCCCTGGTTCCTTTGTCGTTTTCGGTTGTCTTCGGTGTGATGCAGAGAGTTTCTCGTGAGAGAGTTGCGAAGCAGCTGCGAGCTGTTTTCTGGCTTCCGCACACAATTCCGATCCCTTCCCGAGTGGGGAATTTCAATTTCAGGTGGTAGCAGGACATCGCTGCTTTTGTTTTCATCATGAAGGGTCGCCCGACGATGGCCTGGTAACTGCTCATGCAGTCTACTACAGTGAAGTCTGTCATGATCGTCCGGGTCCGGGGGTGTGTCCCGACAGTTATTGCCAACTGTATTCTTCCTAGCGGGATGACAGCTGATCCTCCGAAACCGTATAAGGGAGTGCTATCGTTGGTCAGGGTTGCATATTCCACCCCTAGGTCGTCCAGTGCTTCTCTGGAAATTATATCAACCGCGCTCCCGGGGTCCACTAGGATTCTGTCTACCTCCGACCCGCTGATGACTGCTTTGATTATCAATGCAGTCATCAGGGTCTGCTCATCTTGTTAGTCCACCGAAGCCTCTTAGGAAAAGGAGGCGTCAGTTAGGGTCAGAGGAGACCGAGCTGGTTCAAGAGGAGGAGGAGGATCCTGTCCCGGGCAAGAAGAAAGACGTTCGCCGGGGGAAGAAATTATCTGGGGGCTCCTCCAAGAAGCGAAAGGGTCCAGTAATCCTCGGGGTGGATGACTTGGGAGAGAGCATCCGGGAGGCTACCTCACACCTAGTACCGGCTTTTAATGAATTGGCCGAGGTCATTCCCCCGGGGGAGGTTTCGAGATATGAGGATATCTCGCCTGAGGCTGTGGTGACCGAGATGAGTTCTCAAATGGCAAATGTAGTTTTCTTTTTTCTGACTTCGGTTCTCGGTCTTCTTCGTATCTTATCTTGACTTTCTTTGTTTCCGTGTAGGCTACTTACCTTATGGCCAAGAATAAAGACCTTCTTCTGAGTCTGTTGTCCGAGGGTGGTCAGGCTCAGAGGCTTCAGAATCGTCTTACAGAGGTGGAGGCTAAACTGGCTGACCGGGAGGAGGTGATAAAGAATCACGAAGCGACCGCCATTGAGAACTTCAAAATTAATAAGGCTCTTAAGGCTGCTGCTGCGCTGGAGCGAAAGCTTGCTGACAATGCTCGGGAGGATTTGAAGACCGCCCAATCTGAAATTGGCGTTTTGAAGGCCAAGGTGGCCAGTGTTGAAACAAAATTGAAGGCCAATGAAGAACAAATGGTGCGGGCCCGGGATGACTTTGAGAGGAAAGAGGCCGAGCTTGAGGAGAGAGAGGCCGATCTTGAGGCTGAGAAGGAGGCCATCCGCCTTGAGGGGGTTAGTGATTGTGCTGATCTGATACCGATGGTGCTGCCCAGTCTGAACATGGACCCTATTTATGCAGCCATCAGCTTTTGCAAGGGGGATATATCTGAGGAGGAGTTTCGGAAGTGGCTTCCTCCTCCTTCCGAGGAGGTGATGGATCCCGCCCCGGTTTCGGTTGTTCCGGCTTCTGAGGCTCCCTATGAAGAACGACCTGGGGTTCCTGTCACCGGCGAGGACTGCCTTGAGATCCCTCCCCTTATTCCTGAAGCAGAGGTCTCCCATGCTGCCGAGGATGAAGCAGCTGTTCTTCCTCCTGGGGTCGAGCCAATCCTTCCGTCGTCTGAGCTGGCTGAGGAAGAAATTCTTGCCCCTGTGCGGGCTGAATGAAAAAAGGGTAACCCGACCGGGGCCCTGTGTATACTTTAACTTTTTGTAATAACATTACACTTTGTATTTTGGCATATACATATATATAGTTATGTATATTTCTTATCTCTTTTCTTTATTTTTTCTTTTTTTTTTTATGCTTCTTTTGTTTGCCTGAATACTCCGAGACCTTTCGGGGTTTATCATGAGGCGGAGGGGCATAACTCGGCCCCGAGCTGAGATAGGAATTTGGACCTGGGGGAATGTTTTGTCCCCGGTCCAAAGGGCTGACTCGGTGGGACGTACCCCGACCCCGAGCTGAGAGAGGCACTTGGTCCTGGGGGAACGTTACCTCCCCAGTCCAAAGGGCTGACTCGGTGGGACGTATCCCGACCCCGAGCTGAATAAAGAGCTTGGCTGTGGGAATGTTACATCCTCAGTCCAAAGAAGCTGACTCGGTGGGACGTAACCCGACCCCGAGCTGAATAAAGACTTGGCCCTGGGGGAATATTACATCCCCAGTCCAAAGAAGCCGACTCGGTGGGACGTAACCCGACCCCGAGCTGAATAAAGACTTGGCCCTGGGGGAATGTTACATCCCCAGTCCAAAGAAGCCGACTCGGTGGGACATAACCTGACCCCGAGTTGAATAAACTATAAGGCCTCGACGGAACAAAATCCAGCCCCGAGCCGAATAACCAAGCGGCCTCGGCGGAATGAAATCCAGCCCCGAGCCGAATAAACAAGTGACCTCGGCGGAACGAAATCCGGCCCCGAGCCGACTAACCCATGGGACTTCCACAGAAGGGAAATGAATCAACCTTCGAAGCCTTACCGAATCTGGCACGGGCGTCCCCCTACCAGACCGGCGGAAAACGAAAACAAGTTTCTGGAAAATAAAAGGCGGGGGTGACTTAGCACCTATCCCAAAATAAAAAACGTCTTTTTTGCTAAAAAAATAACAACATGGATGTCTCAAAGCAGCGTCCTGCCCGAGGTCTCCAAAACAAAATTCTGAATCTTTCAATTCAGTGTCCCGGCGAACCAGGATTCGGATCAGAAGAGCGTTTGAATGGTAAGGGCACATCCTCTACACGTTGGTTCACTGGGGAGCCTGTGTATTGTATGAGGGCTCCTCCTTACCACGCTGGAGCAGACACACGCCACAGGGGCATAACGCCTCCCCGTGCTGTGTCTCTCACAGATCCGGATGATGAATGGATCAAAGAGTGTCCGGGATACTGAGGGCATATTCCTCATTAGGTCCGGTATCACTGGAGCTAGCAATCGTCACGGGGTGTCATCACCCCCCGTGCTATGCTTTCCCATGGATCCATTACATCGGGTAGGTGAGGATCAGAAGAGTGTTCGACACATTAAGGGCATGTTACTCCTTTATGTTCGGTAACACTGGAGTAAGCAATCGTCACGGGGGTATCATCCCTCCCCGTGCTATGTTTCTCACGGATCCTATGCATCGAGTATGCCCCTGAGGACCCGAGCCAAGAGAGATACTTGGTTCTGGGGGAATGTTTCATCCCCAGTCCAATGAGTATTGACTCGGTGGGACGTAACCCGACCCCGAGCCGAAAATGGCCTCGGCGGAACGAAATCCAGCCTCGAGCCGATGAAGAGCCTCGGCGGAATGTAATCCAGCCCGAGCCAATGTTGATGTGACTGTGCATTTTTGTGGTGGTATCTGTGGTCGGGCGGTTTGCGAGTTTTGTGCTCTTTAACCTTGGGTCGTTGTCGTGAGCATGTCCCCGAGTTGTTTTTTTTTTTTTATATGGTTTTGTAAAGTTTTTATTTGAGAATGCTTGGAAAAAAGAAAGCTTTTTTATTCATGCTCGGGGACATACTGCCCTTCTTACAACTCTCTGGGGGTCATTCTGAGAGAGGCTTTATGTATTTGGATCCCTGTCCTTTTTGCTGTAAATAGATAGGAGGAAGGGAAAGTTTACTGGAAGTATTTCCTTAACATCTCAGCGTTCCATGGCTTTTTTAATTTTGTGCCGTCCAGTCGCTCTAAGATGTACACTCCCGGCTTCACCACACTTTATCACCTTGTAGGGCCCTTCCCATTTGGCGCTCAGGGAGCCTTCCTCTGGCTTTCGAGTATTTAGGGTGACCTTTCTTAGTACTAGGTCGCCTGGGATGAAGGTGCGTGTCTGAATCCTTTTATTGTAAAAACGGGCCATCATCTGTTGGTAGATTGCTGTTTTCATGGCCGACCTCTCTCTCTTTTCTTCGATCAGGTCGAGGTGGTTTCTGATAAGTCCTTCATTCTGTTTACTCTCGTAGTGCTGAACCCTATGGGAGGTTACTCCGATTTCTGCCGGGATGACGGCTTCATACCCGTATGCTAGGGAGAACGAGGTTTCTCCCGTGGAGTCCTTATAGGTTGTCCGGTGCGCCCATAGTACCTCTGGTAGTTCCTCGACCCATAGGCCTTTGCTGGATCCAAGCCGAGCTTTGAGGTTGGCCTTGATGGTCTTGTTCGTCGCCTCGACTTGGCCGTTTGATTTGGGATGGGCTGGTGTTGCAAATCTTAGGGCAATCTGGAGGTCCTCGCAGAGTTTTCTGAAACCTTTGCTGTCAAATTGTTTCTCGTTGTCTGTGATGATGGCTCGGGGAATCCCGAACCGGCAGATGATATTTTTCCTCAGGAATACAGTGGCTCTTTTCTCCGTTATGGTGGATAATGGCTCTGCCTCCACCCATTTGGTGAAATAGTCTATGGCCACGATGGCATACTTTGCCTGTCCTTTCCCTTGTGGCATTGGCCCAATGATGTCTAGTCCCCACTGGGCGAACGGCCAGGGACTGAGCAGTGTGGTCAACTGTTCGGCTGGTTGGTGGTGGAGGTTTGCGTTTTTCTGACATCCTTCGCACTTGCGGGCCACTTCTATGCCGTCCTGGTGCATGGTTGGCCAGTAAAAACCTTGTCTCAAGGCTTTGAAAGCAATTAAGCGACCTCCGGCGTGGCTTCCGCGGATGCCCGTATGTATCTCTCTGAGCACATAATTTGCCTCATATTCTGCAAGACATCTTAAGAGGGGGACTGAGTAACCCCGTCGGTAAAGTACCCCGTTGATTAGGGAGAATTTGGTGCTCTTGTATCTTAACTTTCTGGCCTCCGTTTTGTCCTCTGGTGTTCCTCCCGTTTCCAAGTATTTTCTGATGGGTTGCATTCATGATGCTTGGCTTTCTTTATCTAGAACTTCTACTTTAGATTCTCCCACGCTTCTTTCCCAGATGTAAATCAAGGGGATTATCCTGGGGTGTTCGGCTTTTGTTGAAGAGGCGAGCCGTGCCAGGGAGTCTGCTTCACAATTGTCTTCTCGGGGGATTTGTTCGAAGCTTACATCCCCCATCTTCCCCGTTAACTTTCGTACTTCGGTCAAATAGGCCATCATACTAGGCTCTTTTGCTTGAAATGCCCCCTTCAGTTGCTGAACGGCCAACTGCGAATCACTCCTTACTACCACATTTTGGATCTCTAGCACCGTGCATAATCTCAAACCGCCCAGTATTGCTTCATACTCGGCTTCATTGTTGGTTGCTATGAAAGCGAATTTCAGGGCGAGTAAGATTTCTTCTCCTTTGTCGCTTTTTAGGACGATTCCCGCGCCATTGCCTTGGGTGCTGGCCGAACCGTCTACGGACATTTCCCACTTGTCCTCGTCTATAGCCAGGGTCTGGGGGTCGGTACATTCGGCGACAAAATCTGCCAGGGCTTGTCCCTTTACTGCTGCTCTTAGGAGGTAGGCGATGTCATGTTCACTTAGTTCTACTGACCACTTTACTAATCTGCCGGAAACCTCTGGTCGCTGCAAAATTTGTTTTAGGGGGTGTCCGGTGTATACTTTGATAGGATGGGCCTGGAAGTAAGGCCGCAATTTTCGAGCTGCCGTAACTAGTGCAAGGGCGACTAGTTCGTGTATTGGATACCAGGTTTCAGCGTCTAAGAGGGCTTTGCTGATATAGTAGACAGGCTTCTGGATCTTGTCGGTCTCTTGTATCAGTACTGAACTTACTGCTCGATCTGAAACGGCCAGATATAGGTACAATATTTCACCCGGGAGTGGTTTAGCCAGGAGTGGGGGCTGCACCAGATACTGTTTCAACTGCTGGAAGGCTTCTTCGCACTCTGCCGTCCAGTCGACATCCTTCTTTGCTTTTTGAATTACTTTGAAGAAAGGGTGGCATTTGTCGGTTGCTCGTGATATGAACCGGTTGAGCGCAGCCACTCTCCCAGTCAGACTATGTACTTCCTTTACTGTTTTGGGAGACTTTAGGGCCAGTATTGCCTGGATCTTCTGTGGGTTTGCTTCAATTCCTCGGGCACTTACCATGTAGCCTAAAAACCTCCCTGAAGCTACCCCGAAGGTACATTTTTCCGGATTGAGTTTCAGGTTATGTTTTCTTAGAAGCTCGAAGGTTCCTTTTAGGTCGTCCATGTGGTTGTTTGGTTCTTTTGACATTGTTATCATGTCATCGACATAAACTAGCATTGTAATGCCGATGAGTGGTTTGAAAGCTTTGTTTACCAACCTTTGGAAGGTTGCCCCAGCGTTTTTTTAGCCCGAAAGGCATCACTTTATAGCAGTAGAGCCCCTGATCCGTGATAAAGGTTGTCTTCTCTTCGTCCGTCGGGCACATTTTGACCTGGTTGTATCCGGAGAAAGCATCCATGAAGCTCAGCAATCCTTGACAGGCTGTGGTGTCTACCAGCTGGTCTATGTTCGGCAAATGAAAGCTGTCCTTTGGGCACGCCTTGTTTAAGTCGGTGAAATCGACACACATTCGCCACTTGCCATTGTTCTTCCTGACCAATACCACGTTTGATACCCAATCCGGGTACCTTGCTTCCCTGATGAGACCCGCCTTTAGTAACTTCTCGACCTCGGCTGCTATTACTTTACTCCTCTCTTGATTGAAGTTCCTTCTCTTTTGCCTGACCGGCTTGCGAGATGAGTCTACTGCCAGGCGGTGATTGATGAATTTCGGGTCGATCCCTGGCATGTCATTGTATCCCCAGGCAAAGACGTCCGGGTATCCCTTCAGACATTCTAGAAGATCTTGTCGTATAGACTTGTTCAGGCCTTCCCCTATCTTTATACTTTTTCCTGGCCCGTAAAGTTCTATCTCCTCTGTTTCCTCAGCTGCAGCGAGTCGGGCATTTTTGTTTGGCCAGGCACCTGGGTTTCTGTCTTCTTATTCTTCTCCCTGGTTCCTTTGTCGTTTTCGGTTGTCTTCGGTGATGCAGAGAGTTTCTCGTGAGAGAGTTGCGAAGCAGCTGCGAGCTGTTTTCTGGCTTCCGCACACAATTCCGATCCCTTCCCGAGTGGGGAATTTCAATTTCAGGTGGTAGCAGGACATCGCTGCTTTTGTTTTCATCATGAAGGGTCGCCCGACGATGGCCTGGTAACTGCTCATGCAGTCTACTACAGTGAAGTCTGTCATGATCGTCCGGGTCCGGGGGTGTGTCCCGACAGTTATTGCCAACTGTATTCTTCCTAGCGGGATGACAGCTGATCCTCCGAAACCGTATAAGGGAGTGCTATCGTTGGTCAGGGTTGCATATTCCACCCCTAGGTCGTCCAGTGCTTCTCTGGAAATTATATCAACCGCGCTCCCGGGGTCCACTAGGATTCTGTCTACCTCCGACCCGCTGATGACTGCTTTGATTATCAATGCATCGTCATGAGGGAAACTTACTCCTCGGGTATCCTCATCAGTGAACATTATTGGTATCGACCGGGCTCCCTGTAGCCCTGTGACCTGCTATGTTTCTAAGACATCTGGTCCTCGGGTTCTGCTGTAATCTTTCCTTGACCGGTTAGAGTTTCCGGCCAGTGTTTTTCCTCCTGCGATGATATTGATTTGGCGACCACGTGCTCTTTGTCTGGCTGTCATGACCTCGTGGTCAATGTATTTGTTTAGATACCCGTTTCGTGCTAGATCTTCCATTTGTTCTCGTAGATCTTTACATCCGTCTGTTGCGTGTCCTTTGGAGTTGTGGTGTACACAATAAGCCTTTTGGTTTCTTCTGTCCGGGGGGAATCTTCTTTGGTCGGGTTCCACTAAGAGGCCTTTTCCCTGGATATCCATGACAATTTGCCCCAGTGGTTTCCTTAGGGGAATGTATGCATCTTCCCCGACCACATGGTTTACTTGGGTCGGCGCCCTTCTCTCTTGATTGTCCCGGTGCAGCGGCTTGAATTCTTTGTGTTTCGGGGGCGGTTTTCTGGATTCTCTTTCTGTTCGGCGGGGGGCGCCCTCCCTTGCGGTTCTTTCTCTGATGGTTTTCCCTTTTCGGGATACTTTCTCTTCGTTCTCTAATAAAACGAATTTTCGGGCTACCTCCAGGGCGGTGGCGTAGTCCGGGGTGTCTTGGATCCTTAGATGGGTCCATAACCTTCCGACCCTCAAGGCTCCCTTCAAGCTTTCCAGGGCCTCGGGGGATTCATACCCTCCGACTTCGAGTACCATATTATGGTACCTTTCAATAAATATCTTCAGAGGTTCATCGTCTCCTTGCTTCATAAGCCTTAGTTCTCCAATCGTTTTTCTGGGGACACAAGCCCCCTTGAAGTGTCGTATGAATGACTTCCTCAGTTGTGCGAAGCTGCTGATGCTTCTTGGGGCTAGGCTTCGGTACCATAGAATGGCTGGTCCGGCCAGAGTTAGGGGAAACACTTTGCAGATGGCGTCCCCTATTACCCCTTGTACTTCCATTAGTAGGACGAAACCTTCAATGTGGGTTTTGGGGTCGGTATGGCCCTTGTATGGTGTCATGGTCGTCATGCTGAATCTTTTTGGGAATTTCTCTGATTTTACTTCTTCCGTGAGGGGGGACTCATCTTTGCCGTCCTGGACATCCCCTCTGTTTGCATTGGGGTATACTCCCCATTTGACCAGCTCCTCCCGTAACCAAGATTTCATGCTGCTGTCTTTGGTTCCATGCCGCCCCATATGGTTTCTTTTCTTTCTGCTATCTCGGGAGTGGCGTTTCTCAAGGTCGGTGTCTTCTCGCACCTTTTCGGTATGTCCTTTCCCTCTTCTCCGGGTACTGTGAGGGCTATCGTAGGAGGAGTCTGGTGATGATTTGTCATCTTCCTCCTCCCATATGTCCTCAGTTTGGGAATCTCTCTGCACTACCACGGATCTCACCCTGTAGGGTTCCCTCCTCCGGGGTCTGTCATCTTCACTTGTATCGACAATTCTCTTTCCTTCCACTATTTCATTCCTTCGTCGGCTAGTCCCGGCCTCGAATTTTTCGTCGTGTGCTCCTTCCATCCTTTCCAACCGGTCTACTATGGTTTTTAGCAGAGTTCAGTTTTCCTCCCTTTCTTTCCTAAGGTTTTCCTCGATCTTTTCCATCCAATCTGCAGCCGAGCTCCCTGATGATTGTTGGTTTCCGCCTTCCGCCATTTGTCTTACTACGCGAGTTGCTTTTTGTAGGGCTCCCCACAGACGGCGCCAATTGTTGACGGCTGATTTTGGTCTCAGGGTAATATGAGAATATCACCTCCGAGACAATCCTCCTTCAATAGTGAATTTGTTTGGTTTATGGGGGACCAAAAGCAAATTTAGCGAAAGACAGATAAACACACCAATCGACAAGGAGATTTAACGTGGTTCGGTGGATTTTTGATCCGACCTACGTCCACGGACAAGAACATGATGTTACTCTTTATTACTCAAATATGCTTCTCGGGTCTCTTCTTTGTTTTTACAAATCAGAGTTTGATGATTCTGATCACTAATTTTTGTTGATGATCATTACACATACTATGCCCTCCTATTTATAATAACACAGAAATCAGACTCCTATTTACATAAGGAATCCTAGTTGCTCTTTAGTCCTCTTTCATTGCAAGGATTCATAATCTGATTCTCCCTTCTCTTTTCTTATTCCTTTTCAGATTCTGACTCCTTCTCCTTGTGAGAGTAGGATAATTTGTTTATCTTATCCGCAAGAGTAGGGTGTCGTCATCTTGAACACGTCTTGCCATCTGGTCGGTCTTTATGAGGTCGGTCATGACAATCTTTTATGCTGAGAGTGATTCTGCCGACCTTATAGTGCTCGGTATCCGAACCAAAGTGATCGGTCTTTTCATGTTGTGGTCGGGTCGGCTTTGATGATTTTAACCAGCCAGGGACTTACCCTTCTGTCCTCGTCGTGCTGCTTTAAATATCATAGTGCCTGAAAACACCATCAACAATATATATTAAATAATTTTAAGTTTTCACATCGTATCACATGATACTTAATTTCTACAATTAATTTTTTTGTTACCTATTATAATAAGAAGATATATTATAATCATCTATTAAATTTTTTTAAAAAAAAATATAGGTGACACATAATTTCTACCATTAGTATTTTTATTATTAAATTATAAAATTAAAAAACATATTACATAATAAAAATATAATCTCATATTAAAATAAGAAACATAAATATTAGCCCTCTACAAAACCTAGACAATTTTTTAGATTTCGGGTTTATTGTTATTTGTAATTTTATTTTGAACTATTTCTATTTTTTTTTTATTTCATGAATTTTTTATTATTTACTGTATTTCATGATGCATACTTTGAGCATTACTTCTTACACAGTGAATTAGAAATATTATTTGAGAATTGAGAGATAAACGAATGAGGCATAAATATTATATGCAAGTAAATTAATTGTATCATTTAAACTATCAAAACCGACAAGATCTAAAGTATTTACAAGATTGATACTTAAAATATATAGTTAATTCGCATAAAGTGCGGACCTTGAGTTATATTAAATGTAACAATCATTAATTTAATAGTTTCTTAAAAATATTATATAAACAATGTGTATCCTAAAATTTTAGCAGGACCACATGAATTTATTACTGTCTTGGAAAATATTATCACTCTTAAGGAAAATTATATGCTTAATTTTGGAAACAGTTTCACATTTTCACTGGGAAAATTCTTTCTCGTACAGAGCCAGAGGACCTTATTAAGTTGTCCCAATCGGAACTACGTGCCACGTTAGCTACTTCACATGTTTGTGTTTTATTAATTGATTCTTCAGAAGATTCAACCATTCACACTGTGGAATCTTTTAATGAGCATTGGATAATGTTCAATAAATGTTCTCCAGAATCGACGGTCAGGATTTCTGTTTAAAGTATTAAATCAACGATTCGATTCCGACGTGACAACAACATTTGTTAGGAAATTTCCAATGTGAGATCCACTTGGAGGAGAAGCAAGGGCAGGCCAAGAACTTTTCATTACTCACACTCCAAGTCTCCTTAGGATTTGGACAGTGATGTGAAGCCAACTTCTATTGACCGAACATTGGATTAAGCCAACGACCGGACGACATAAGATTATATAAAACTTAACATTAACAATATGAGATCCAAATTCTTAAGCCAATCCATATCTCATTCATTGCCTGCCATTAATAATGGGGAAACCAAGACTACCAAAATGGAAATTTACTGAATACAAGATGATCAAACCCAAAATTTTGAATTACTCTTAAAGAGTGAGATGATGATGAAGAGGACAGTACATGATATCGAGAGCCGAAAGAATTACGGATCATACAAAGGTTTAAATTTTAACATGAATGGAAAGGAATCCCATTCATCAACTCAGTTCAGTTTTCCAGAAAATGGCACTTACTTGCAAGGAAAAAGGCTCCATAAATTTCTACAACAATTTATATTTCATATTTTTCTGTTTCTCCTTGGAAAAAATTATTTGAATCCCGCAACTATCTGCTCCATTTTTACATGCGTGCTCAACGTCTCCACAAGTTTTTATGCTGCCTTTGTTCTTGCATTCGCCTGCATCATTGTTCCAGCAAATTAATACCTCATTCATACAAAACTTATTTTACTGTACAACTAGTTGCTTTCACCTAAATCACTTGCAACTTCGTAATCCACTCAAAGATGGTTTTGGGAATAGAAAAGAACATTCACACCCCTTAGGTATAGACAAATCACAACTTTATCCCCAATATTTTTATATTACCTAATTAGACACTGCTTCACTTTCAGTTCATAATTTTCATTCGTTAGGATCCGATCATACTCCAAAATTTTGGATCTACACTTTGGTTTCGGCAACCAAGTAACACATTTGCTAACATCATTTACTTGCAATGTGTTTGGTTGGTAATTTACAAACATCTGCCAACTTACTAAAATGGATTCAAATGTCCTTGCTCTAATTGAAAATAATTACAGATAGGAAGAATTCATTCATCTTCATATCTGTAAGCAATGAGATTCAAACACAAAAAAATCATGTATACATTTTACCTTTGATAGTCTTTAGAGCGCTCAAGGAACTCTTTTGCAATATCTTTTCTTTCATAAGATGCTAGGACTGCTCTGATATCAGATGGACTATTGCGAGCAACATCTGTAACCAGGGAATTACCACATGTTGTACCAGTTTTTTAATGATGAAAACAACTAAATAAAACATACTATTATTGAAACATGCCGTGCAACTTGAGGTGTATAAAATACTTACACTCAAGGAATGGAATAAGATCCAACAGTGCTGTATCATCAGACTCAAGCTTATACGGCCTTATAGGAACACAGTTTTCCGGCTGAAGACTTGACTCAAATGCATGACCACTCACATATAAAATCTTAGCAGGGTCTCTATTCAACTTAGAAAGATCCTGCCAACCAGAAAGTATTAACAGCATTGTCCAACTCACAGAAATAGCAGGTCTAGAATGGCATTGAGAACCACTGCACCAAAATCAATTGGTGTACATACACTTGGAATATGCCAAAGAAATTTGAAACCCGTAAAAGCAGAAGCTGAATATCGTAAGGTGAAATGATATGATGAAAGTTATTGACTGCATACCCTATAATGCTTGCCATCCTGATACTTGGTATCACCTCTTGATAGCCTGTATCTTATACAATGGTTCTTATCCAACCGCTCACAAACAGGATCAACATACTGCACAAGAAAAAGATATAAAGAGATTGACAAAACCAGTCATTTACAAAGGGGTTATTATGAAGGTACAGCAATCAAATTACCATATTAAGCTGGTCAGAGTACACAACAATTTCATAGAACTTTGCCATATGCTCCAAGAAAGCATCAACTCCAGGTCGTTTGAATGTACGCCAGCCTCTGTCACGCTTTATACACCAAAAAGGAAAACATCACGACCACAAAGCACTTACAAAATCCTTCATGCACATTAAACATGAGTAAATTAGAGTCTATTTATGCAACATGACCACGGAGAGGCCAGGTTTCAACTTGAACTTCAATTGACAATTCAACCAAACAAGAAAATCTAGAATCAGCTTAATAACTTTAGTTCAATCCTCATTTTTCATATTCATGATAAGTTGCTTCAGCTACTCAGGTTACTGAACTAGCCTATAAAGAATCTTGACAAACCCATATAAAATTTAACAATCGATTTGGAAGTTGCAAGCCAGTGCATATATCATAAGGTATGTATAAATGAAGATTGTGTTGAATTTGCTTCCAGTATCAAAATAATAGAATGCCTATATAAACTGACCTAAATCATATCCCCGAGAAGCTTACAAGAAAAATCTTTGCTATCAATTCAAAAAGACCACCTATAAGATGAACATATGAGTATAAAATAACTCATGTAATATCATGCCAACCAATATCATGCATTCTAGAACTCCGATGTGAAATTTTAAAGAGTGAACACACAACATTTTTTGAAATCTAATTACTTGCCTTCCAATCAGAGTAAAGCAATGTCTCATTCAGATCTAGAACAAGTGTGAAAACATGTTGCTCTGCAGGATGCAAATCTGGAAGAAGCTTTTCAGAGGTTGGTTCAGTAAACCCCTATAATAAAGCAAGAACTTTCAATCAGAAGAATGACCATAAAACCAAAAGAGTAGGAAATACAGATAAATAAAATGATAATAGACAAAATACAACACTTACTCTAACATGTTCTTCGATGCGCCTCCTCAGATCCAAGTAAACTTCAACTGCTTTGGCAGGAACTGAAATGTCAAAGACAAACATCAATAAGAATAAGATAGATGGTTTCTGATCTCTAAATTATAAGAGCATATGCAAACATGACAATGTCTATGACAAGCACAGGAAACATTAACAACCCCAGATCCGCCTCACCCATCCAATCATTGTTCAAACTAACATTAATGACTTCCAAAAAATAAAATTCTAATAGTTACCCCAACGAAAATAGAAGACCTATATTTCCTTGAAAATAATAGTTTCTTCCCACAATGAACAAAATCACTACAACTATAGACCAAAGCTTAGATTAAAAATATGCAAATGGAATTAAGGATTTTTTTAGTTGAAAATATAGTCCAGGAAACCTACCTGTCATTGCAGCTGAGTAGAGCAAAGCCTGATATTTCTGCACAAGGTATTGACATTAAAGGATTATTCCTGAAACTCACTTTCAAAATATAAACAAGCAAAGCACTCAGCCGCACTTACCTCAGCAGCAGATGCATCATCCTCAGCAGTATAATTCACTGATTCTCGCAGTGACCTCGTCTTCTCCTCTATTTCATCAGTGCTGTATGCTGCCGATAAACATAAAAAATGAGTGCTAATATAGGGCAAGAACACTGGCAAAAGGGAGACAAAAACGGCAAAAAGAGGTGCCGTTCCTGTCTTTCCTCCTTCTTAATTAGTAATACTAAAATTTAATAATAAAATATCCATACATAATAAAATATGTTAGTTTTAAGTTGGAAAAGTGAACCCCGCACGACTTTGGCTCAAATTCACCCATTGCTCCAGCGTATTGCATCTGCCAAATCAGGTTTGTTTCTTCACAAATATTCTAATTTCATTTTTTTTTTCCTTTTGCTGATATGTTGTGAGAAATGATGGTAATCAGAATTTTTATTTTTTTTGAAGTTCAATTCATCATTAATGCATGTATTCGGTTGGGTGCCCATTTGATTATTAGTTCAAAATAAACTTTTGTAATTATAAATTCTTAATATATATGTTATTTGTAGAAATGAAGAATTTGGAAGTACATCACGAAGTTGAAGAGTTGGAAGAAGTATTTGAGAGTTCCACTCGATGCAGGCTTTTTATTCTTTTTGGATGGCTGGATTTTGGAGTCTAGGAAAAATTCTTTGGTACCACCATTGTATGGGTGACATGGAATTATCAACCAAAAATTATATAATGTATAGAGGTTGTGTTAAATAAAATTACTACTTATTTTGTTGCTTTTTTACTATTTATCACATATGGCAAGGTATTATTGAGTTGTTGCATGAGTAACGTGGAACCACTATCGCATAGTAGAATTTTCGGGTGCCTAGATTTGGGGGTGGGTGGAATTTGGGGTCTCGTTGGTTTTGGGTGCTGGATTTTTGGATTTAGGTTAAAATCAAATATATGAATATTTTGTGATTAAATATTCATATATTTTACTAATAGCAATGCTGACAAAGGACGACACAAATGGCACCTCATGGTGCCGTTTCTGTCGCCCTTTAGTCAGCATTCCTGCTCAATATCATTTTTCAAAAATAAAACATATAACATAATCTTTCTTTTAATGAATAAGAAATGAAAAGAGTCATACCTAATTAAACCTAGTAACTGTGTCACCCTTAGACAAGTTACATGTAAGATACTAACAATTTAGCAACAAAAGCACTTTCAAAAATGCTCAATTATCAGTAAACGGCTACATATCAGAAATAGTAATAAAACACGTGTCAATTCAGTTATCAAGCTTAACATTTTTGTATTAATCGATACAAATTGTGATATAAGTCCACTAAATGAAAATTTAAACACACATTATGACATGTACTTTACTTGATGAAGTTTTCTGGCAAAGATTAACATAAATGAAGTTAAAACAAAAAATGCTTTTCAAATCAACAAAATTGTTACCAAAAGAACCCCACTAAATAAACATTCCAGAATGAAGTCCCTTCATATGATGAATGCTACTAAATCAAGGCAAAATTTTGCTACCAAGAACATTAAAAAATCACAAACTAACAAAAAAAACCCAACATATAAAGCAACGAATTATAAGCCCAGATTCTTATATTAATTTCAACTAAGCCCAGAAAAGCCCATGGATTCAAATGAGCATTCGTCAAAAAGTGAACTTTCTGCCCTAGTTCTAAAAGCAACCGAAATGTTTTACTCCCGAAATCAAATAAAACTTAAAACACTTCCAAAAGCACTAATCGAAAAATTAGACCAAATAAGCCAAACCAAAACAAAAACTTGCTT
>SKCR01055193.1:0-45583 GCA_019454045.1 Zanthoxylum bungeanum | reverse complement strand
CCTACGTGATCATCATCTCCACTATGACTAGAGTGATACGTCCATCTCAACATCACACCCAATACACTACGATTCTCAATATACCCAGAAGAGGCGTACACAGAACCGGTTAAAGCCCTGGACGAGCAAAACCAAAGTATATTGATTGTCGCAAGTATTAGCGGTGCAAGTCTTAGGTTAAGACCAAACACACCTACCCTGATTCGGACTCCTATAGACACACAGTCATACTACCAATGGGATTCCGAGGGGTCTATCCAGAGCGAAGCTGTTTCCGTACCATCGGTAAACACAACCTCCTATTACACTTTCATGAGTATCCAATACCCAAATATATGAGAATTATGTCGTTATGCTCCCATAACACGCACAAGTGCAATATTAGTCTATTCCGCATTATCAATTTCCAATCTCGAAAATACTATGACTAGGGATGTTTTACTGATTAAACCTTCATGGATTGATACTGTCTCATATCTTATCAATCCGGAACTAATCGTATGGAATTTTATCATTTATATATCCCGGTAATCTAATAACAAATGATAAAAGAGCAATTTCCTTTGTCACATAGTTAATTTGTACAACAACACCACGTTCTTTACAAATAGTGATGCTATGGGTCATAATTGTCCAACAATCTCCCACTTGGCCTATAGCCAATCACTCAAGTGTCCTACACTTGAACTATATACGGGTCGCTCAAACTTCTGCTGAGAAACTGCTTTCGTCAGCGGATTTGCAAAGTTATCATCTGATGCGATTTAAGTATCTTGCTTGGAAGATTTCCAGCTCAATGTTTCTTTATTCAAACTATATAGTACCTTTATTATGACTTATAGTCATTTTTATCGGTTTGGAAACTTGCAGCAGTGAACCAAGTCACTTCAAGTTCTCATTCTCCATAGTATAGAAAGCATCCTTAGTTCTTCTAAGATACTCAAGGATGTTCTTAACATCAATCCAGTGACTATCACTTGGATTGGCCTGATTTTGACTCGATATGCTCAAAGCATATGAGACACCAGGTCGCGTACATTTATTTCATTGTACGAGTTCTCGGAGAGTGCCAACAATTTTTAGATCTAACCTAGTAGATCCTTATTCCTAGAATTAAGGTTGTCTCTCCCAAGAATTCTACGGAGAATTTTTCATGAAAGCCAAGCTTTCACCGATTGTATTATGGGAATGTCATTTGCAAGAAATGATATATCATCATTATGTAGGACAATCACTGTCAGTGCGCTCCCACTAACTTCCTTATATACACAAGAATCATTTTTCGTTTTGAATTAAATCATATACCATTATGATTACATCAAAACGATATAGTTCCAAGAACGCAATGCTTGCTACAATCCATAAATTGATCGAATTAACTTGCAAACCTTGTTTGGTTGTTTTGGTGCGGCAAAACCGTCAGGATGTTTGAAACATCCTTCAAAAGGTTTCCGTTTAAGGAAAGCAATTTTGACGTTCAGCTGCCACATTTCATAAATGAAACATGTAGCATCAACTAGCATTATCCAAATGGATTTAACCATGGCAACGGATAAAGGGTTTCTTCGTAATCAACACAATGTTGATAATGATACCTTTTCGCTACAAGCCTAGCTTTGTACGTTGGTATGTTGCCATCCATGTATGTCTTCCTTGAAGACTTATATAGTACCAATAGGCACAATGCCTTCCGATACAACAACCAATGTCTAAACTTGGTTGGTATACAAGGAATCCATTTCTGACATCATGGCACTTTGCTATAATAGGGAATCGATACCTTGTATCACTTCCTCATACGTAGTCGGTTTGTCTTCCTCAATAAGATTGACATCTACTTGAGGCGAGATCAGAAACCCATACCTCCCAGGTTTTTTCTGACTCTCTCTAACTTACGCGGTTCTTGTGTATTCGAAGATTGTGGTACAATTTCATCCTTGATGAACTGTTTGTGTTCCATTAGGACTCGGTGCCTGGAACAGTATTACTCTAATTTTCATCGAGTTATACTTTCCTCCCACTTACCACTGCATATAGGTATTCCTCTTAGGAAAACCGCATGGCGAGCAACAATTACATTGTTCTCTAATGAGTTGTATAAGTACTCTACTTTGGTTTCCCTAGGATAACCTGCAAATTAGGCACTTATCCGATTTGGGTTTTAGTTTGGTATCATCCAAACACATGCCCAACATTCTCAAATCATCAGGAATGGGAAAACCCAGTTTCTTTCCTGTTCATATCTAATATGAAATCTGTCAAACAGATTTTTATGGAACCTTATTCAATATAAGTGTTGCACTGTTTAATGCGTATCCCTGAAGGAAAATGGTAGCTCTGAGCGACTCATGATTAACCTTATCATGTCCAACAAAATTTGGTTTCGGATACACCGTCAAATTGAGGTGTTCCGGGAGGAGTCCACATTGAAAGAATACTATACTCTTTCAAGTAATTGAGAAACTTATTACTTAAGTATTTTCCATCACAGTCCAATCGTGATGTATTAATACTCTTGTCGGTCTGTCTGTCTACTTCGTGTCAAAACTCTTTGAATTTATCAAAAGTTTCTGATTCGTGTTTCAAAAGAAATACATAACCATAACACGATGCCACATCTGTAAAGGTTACGAAGTGTTCATATCCTCCTCTAGCCTAGCTAGATATGGGCCCACTTACGTCACTATGAACGAGGGCTAACAGATCGATGGCATTTTCACTTTTACCAAGTAAAAGGTGTTTTAGGCACTTTGCCTAATAAACTAGATTCATAGACATCATTTAAATATGATCAAATCTGTCATAGTATCCACTCTTTAAAAGTGTGGATATACGAGTCTTGTTCATATGTCCCAGACAACAATGCCAGAAATAAGTCTCATCTGATTAATTCAGTTTGAGCTATTTGTTTGTCATGTTACACGTTTGAGATTCATTTATATTCAAAATATAAATACTGGTATTCACATCTAATGTGCTTATCTCAATATCATCTTTATAAAATAAAACACTTTAATGTTCTAGAATATAAAGGTATACCCGCAACGAGTTATACTATGATATAGAGATAATGTTTCTAGTCAAACTAGTTACATTTTAACAGTTTCCTAATTTAAGTACACACCCGAAGGGTAGTTCCTAAACTTAGGATTCTACGGTTAAAACAACGACTCTCGTCCCGTTTCCGACTCGCAGGTCAATCTCAACTGAAGTCAGTATCCTATTAATCAGCAGATTCTGCACATCAATACATATATATGTACAATAATTAGTATCAAAATCCAATTTGGAAACTAATAGTGAACATGTTTATGACAAACATACTTGAAGTCGGAGCATTGCCCCATCTTCACTTCCTTCATGTGTGCCTTGTCCATACGGCAGTCACATTTCCAGTGACCCTATTTGCCACTGTTTAGGCAGACATCTTGGGATATGTCCTTTGTCTTCCTAGAAGATTGTGATGATTTTGCCTTTGCCCTTTTTAGAAGCTCTGGCTTTGCTTCATAAAACATAGCCATCAACTCTCCAAGAGTTTACTCTTGGTTCACAATGAACCTGCCCCAGCTTTCGGGTAGAGACTATAAGATCAAATCTTTTATAGTCTCGGCCACGTAAATAATGCCTAGCTAACCTAGCTGATCGATGTTAGCAATCATCTGCGACACCTTGTGCTCGATAGATGTACCCTCTGACATACATGAGCTAAAGAGCTTCTTTTGCAATTTGTACTTCTAAGATTTAAAAATAAATCTATGAAGATCTTTAATTTCATCATCATGGTATAAGGATCTTGTTGGAGTTTTACGGCCCCAAGGATCGAATAACAAGCATAAAATACATGTGCGAATACAATGAGGGAGTTGTGGAATACTCACATCGATCGGTTGAGCGATGCAGTGACGGACAAAACTTTATTTTCTACCTCCCTCCAAGCTCGGCAGTGAGTAGTCCACTGTCCTCCATTTTCGGTCATGAAGGTCTTTCGTCAAGCTCCAAGCTTTGTCAAATGATCCCAAGCTCATGGGTGGACTTCCCTATCACATTCGTATGTCTCTCGGAGTGCTAGCTCTTGATGATTTTGCCACAAAATCACCACACTTTGCTTCCCTTTTTTTTCCTTGGCTCTCGGTAAACCAGAAGAAAAATGGCCGGTTGGCCGAATGAGAGAGATGAAGATTTTGGCCCCCAAAATCGTGAGAAGAGAGAGAGAATTAGAAAATGTGTAATGGTTAATTGATTTCTAAAATCAATTCAACATATACCAACTATTAAAATATTAATATATGTCTATCAAGCTTTCAACCACTTCCATCAAGTCACATCACTCAATCAATCAATGTGACAAGTTGTCACATCACTCAAAGTGACTAATGATTTGACACTTGATGCGACTAGAGATTTGACGCTTGATTTGATTTGCGTGCCGCACTTGAATTCGAAATACGAATGCGCTCGCAAAAAATCCCGGGCTCGGGTCGCTAATTCCAAATTAACGAATTTTCCGTTGCGACGCAATTAAATGATTTAATCCTTAATTTTGACGACGAAATTAAAGTGTCATTGCGGTAAGCATAATGGATTGAGCACTAAAGTTATCATCACATGAATATTCCAAATATCATGTTCTACTATTTGCTCAACTCCGGGCTTAGGCCCAAGAGGTTGTTCTATCAAATAGAATAACTTCTTAGTTCCCAGGACTATCCTGAGGTTTTATTCCCAATCTGAAAATTAAAGCCGTTTAATGACATTTTCTCCCAGGATTATGTTTTAAACATTAATCTTTCAGTTATCTTGATTGCTATAGTCCAACTATCCAATCAACGATTTTAGGTACTATTGAATATAATGATTACTATAGTCTAACTATATAATCAACTATAATTTAATTGGTTAAATTCAAATATATTGATTGCTATAATCCAATTATATAATAAACTATAATTTGAAGTAGTTTGAGTACAGTCCAACTGGTAAATTAAAACAACGATATTAGTCCAATTAATATTTAATTATTTGACGAAAAATTGAAATGAGCGCGTATTGGCAAGTATCTAAACGAAATTGCAAATTTAATACTTGCCTCCCACTATTTTTCGGTGAGCCTCTAACCCTCTGTTGAGTACTCGGGAAACATTGTTTCCTAGTGGATTAGGATCCCATTAAATAAAATACAACCTTGACTTTGGCCAACAAGCTGTATGATATTTAACTAGGTAGATCTCTAAGATCAATTGGATCTCATCAAATTCCTAAATCCAGTAGGTGGACATCCAAATCCGAAACATATATCTTATATATGCTAATATATCCAATATATTCCCTAACCTTTTCATATGAATCAATTAAGTCTTGGCTTTGGCACAACAAACTTAATGATTCCAGTTAAGCGGGACCTATTGACCTTGGAAAGCTTCGTAATCGATGTCGATGGACAAGAAGTGATCTTGACTTAAGCCAACAAATCACAACTTGGACAAGACATGTGATATGGAACAAAGCCTTCATGATTCAAACACATTCGCAATGGACAAAGGTCTTGACTTTGGCCAACAATCCAGTGCCAATCTTGGATCTTGAGAATGAATCATTCAATGGAAGGAAAAACGCTTAATATATGTTGAGGGTTTTTCGCGTAATTGGCAACCAATTAATTATCTTTGATTAGGTCTCATCATACACCCTTAAACATGCATTCTAAAAACATAATAAGGCGCGTAAATAAATTAATAATGATATGCGGATGGATATTTAAAACATTTTCTTCCTAGAACAAATCTCTCCATTTCCTCTCTCCCGCTAGCACAAATCTTACTTCTACCCAATTACATAAAACTTCTAAAGAAATCTCATTTACATTGAGGGGAATAGGTGAGAAGATAAATACAAAGAGTCAATAGGTAATAGGCTGGACACGTAGGTCCAATTTAATAAATTCTAAATTTATTACAACAATTTCCAAAATTTCCCTCACCTATCTAATATCCATCCGATATACATTATTCATACATCACATCCATGTATTCACACAAAGCATGTTATCAATCAATCTACTCCAATTAATTAATCTGAAATTAATGACCATCCAATGTTCAAACAATGATTTGATTTGCGCGAGTCAAACTCGTTTTAAGAATAAGTACTGAAAGTACGAATTCTCGAATTATATTAAACTACAACATTAAATCCAATTTAATTTGTATTCAATACTAATTCTTTATTTAATTCTAAATTAAATAATTACACTTTATTAATGTGCCTTTAGCGACTTAGATTCTAAATCTAATCTAAACGGGTCTCAAAGCCCAATTAACATCCAATGTCAGTTTAATTTAAGTCCAATGGGCTTTCAATTAATTTATAAGGCATGGACTTTGGTCAATATGGGTCAAACCCAAATACCAAAGCCCAAAAAGGAATCACCCTTTTGGCAAAAATCAATTTAGGCCCAATTAAAATTTTAAAGGTTCATTATATTATATTTGGACTTTATGGATATGGTTTTGGGCCCAATTGGATCCAACCAATTAACCTAAACCATACTTGGCCCAACCAAGCCCATTAAGCCCGAATACAGCTTTATTAGCCCAATTCCAAATTTAGCCCAACTAATTAAATCACAAAATTTCCAAATTTCACAATTTAATTAACTAAAGTGTATAAGCCATAATTAATTACTCAAATTAACATTTCCAAAATACTAATTTACATAATTAATCATGCTTTCTAATTATCAATTCATGTCCAACATAATTGTAGCAAAATCAATCCCATTTCATGCTATAAGCTCACGGCAATTTAAGGTTTTTTGTTCAATTTCGATTTTAATCCAATTAAATCATAAATCAACATTTCCCATATCTTTCGACTCATCCAATGATCAAAAACCAAAATTACCATGGCATTAGGGCAACTTTTAACTTTCGGCCAAGCCAAAATTTTGGGGAAATTTTGATCCAATTCAATTTTCATCAAATTGATCACAAATAACTCTAAGTTATCATCATTCAAGCATACTCAAACAATCAATTTCATCCAAACATGCTCAAATCAATTTTACCTAATTTTACCCTAAATCCAATTTCATGTTTAAATAAGGCTCTGATACCATTGTTGGGTTTCTACTATAGTCCCAAGATCATTCAAGCAATGAAAATCATGTGATTACAACAAAGAATTATGGAGGAATCATACTTACAATGAACAGATTTGCGATTCGTCGAACACAAAACATTTCTTCAAGTTTTTCCTCTTTGTGTATTCGGCCAAGCCTCCATGGAAATGATCTCCAAGTTTAAGCTTTGTGTGTGGATTCCATGCTCAAGGGTTTGTTTCCATATCACCTTTGAATGACTCTTTAGTGTGCTAGCACTTGGAAATTTTGCCACAAAATTTCCCTTAAGCTTCTCCTTGCTCACGGCATTGAAGGAAAAATTGAGAGGAAAATTGGCCCTTGGCCGAATGTAGAAGGGAGAGAAGAGAGAAGTAATGAGTTGGTTGTTGGTTGTTTTTGATTTCAAAAATCAAAATACATAATTCATTTTCCAAAAATTGTACAAGGCATTTAAGCCTTCCAACCACCCCCATAAATCACAAGTGACTTACATCACATCACTCAAAGTGACAAGACATCCATCACTTGAATGACTAATGATGTGACGTGTGATGTGACTTGTGGGCCCCACTTGATTCGAAATGTGAGTGGGCCCGCAAACACTCTCGGGCTCGAGTTCGCTAATTCCAAATTAACGAATTTTCCGTTGCGACGTAATTAAATCAAATTTAATTAAATAATTATGCCAAGCAAAATTACTATTTACGTCGCTTGCGAATTAATTCTAAATTAACTCGTTCGCCCGAATTAAAATCTAATTTTAATTCCGCGTCGAAATCTAATTTCGTTTAATATATCGAATATATTATTTTATCGATTAATTCCAAATTAATCGTTCTCTCTCTTTAATTAATATTTTATCCTAGATAAAATATCTCCGTAATTAATCATAGATTAATTTTCTCTCTCTATTAATTAATCCCAGATTAATAATGTGCGAGTCATACGTCATCGGTGAATCTTCGGGAGGCGACCCATGAGATCCCCGGATATGTTGGTAGTAAATCCAGTCGTCAGACTGTCCGAACACGTACGTACCTAGTACTACGTTTTTACCGATTTACAAGACATGGTTGGCTTCTAGCAAAGCACCGTGCCTACCCAATTCCCCAGAAATATTCTTAAATGAATATGTAATCTATATCAGGCGTAGTATACGTAGTAATGCATATTGCGATCCAGTATCAGATGTCACGTGCTAGGCTTGGGGCTTGAATTGTCTCTGCCCCGTACGAAGACAATATCGGATCTCTGGTAACTAGTCTCTATAATCGGATAAACATAACCTAGTCATATTATCCCAATAGTTGTAGCATATAAGAGCATCAGTTCCGTATCTTATGTGATCATCATCTCCAATATTACTAGAGTGATACTTCCATCTCGACAGCACACCCAATACACTACGATTCTCAATATACCCAGAAGAGGCGTACACAGAACCGGTTAAAGCCCTGGATGACCAAAACCAAAGTATATTGATTGTCGCAAGTATTAGCGGTGCAAGTCTCAGGTTAAGACTAAATACACCCACCCTGATTCGGACTCCCATAGACACACAGTCATACTACCAATGGGATTCCGATGGGTCTATCCAGAGCGAAGCTGTTTCCGTACCATCGGTAAACACAACCTCCTATTACACTTGCATGAGTATCCAATACCCAAATATATGAGAACTATGCCGTTATGCTCTCATAACACACACAAGTGCAATACTAGTCTATTACGCATTATCGATGTCCAATCTCGATAATACTACGACTAGGGATGTTTTAATGATTAAACGTTCATGGATTGATACTGTCTCATATCTTATCAATCCGGAACTAATCATATGGACTTTTATCATTTATATATCCCGGTAATCTAATTACAAATGATAAAAGAGCAATGTCCTTTGTCACATAGTTAATTTGTACAACAACACCATGTTCTGTACAAATAGTGATGCTATGGGTCATAATTGTCCAACAAGACGAAATAGTGGATATGTAAAGGAAGAAAATATCCCTTAGATAAGAAGACAGAGACGTAAACCAAGGAAGTTTGTTGGACAATTATGACCCAAGCATCACTATTTGTAAAAGACATTGTGTTTTTGTACAAATTAACTATGTGACAAAAGGAAATTGCTATTTTATCATATGTAATGGGATTACTTGGATTATTAATGATAAAAGTCCTTATGATTAAATCAGATTAATAAGATATGAGACAATATTAATCCACGAACGGCTTAATCATTAAATATCCCTAGTCATAGTATTATCGAGAATGGATATCGATAATGCAGAATAGACTAGTATTACACTTGTGCGCGTTATGGAAGCTTAACGACATAGTTCTCATATATTTAAGTATTGGATACTTATGCAAATGTGATAAGAGGTTCTGTTAGCCATTGGACCGGGAAAAGCTTCGCTCTGGATAGACCCCTCGGAGTCCCATTGGTATTATGACTATATGTCTATGGGAATCCGAATCAGGGTAGGTGTATGTGATATTTAACCTGAGACTTGCATCCCTAATACTTGCGACAATCAGTTTACTTTCGTCTGGAGCTTTAACAGGTTCTGTGTATGCCTCTGCTGGGTTTACTGAGAATCGTAGTGTATTGGGTGTGATATCAAGATGGGAGTATAACAATCTTAGATCTATGGTTCAATGCTAACTTCCAAAACCGATATCAAATATCAATCCAACTATAAGTTATATGATAATTTTCTTCGATAAGAAAACATCAGAACCATTAAGTATTAAATATTTTGTAAATGATTCTGACATCCTATTGGACTTATACGGAAGATGTCTTAGGATCTTTTCATCTTATTAATTACGTAGTTTCATTTGCAGTTTATCACTCTCACAATTAACTTCAATAAGTCAAGTCATCTCTATAATTATTAACATCTAATGTTATGCACCAAATAACAAAATAATTTTATTACTCGAGATCGTAGAAAATATACTCCATCAAATAGAATACAATATTCTATTAAATAAAATAAATGATAAACTTTTGCTTGTACCTCCAAGGCGCATGTACTTTCAATTATATAACTATTATACAAAAGAAATATTCAAATCTCAAACTTTTCAAGATTTGAATTTTCTACCTATACATATCATATACATAACTTTAGAAACTAATGGAATATTAATTAAAATGATGAATTAGTGTTACTGGAGCATATCTCCAAGAGTATTGAAACTAATTCGGTAACACTCAATATCATACGAATCATATCATAGAAGATTCGATTTCTCCCACTGACCAATTTCATCACGATGGAATCGTAGAAGAATAATATTGAGTAAGAATCATATTCATTTAATAACCTTAGAACTAATTACCATAAATTCATATGTTTGATCATATCACACATCTTTGAACAATTCAAAGACTCATGATGAATTTTAATGATATAGTTTTCAAAACTTCAAATCGAATATCTTTGAACCAGTCAAAATATTCTATTCGCGTTTCATCAGAAACATATTAAAAGTTCTCGAGCCATTCAAGACGTTCAATATGTGTTCTTTTAGAAACATGTAACTAAGTCATGACAATTCATTATCTAAGTTACGAAGTAAAGAAAACTATCCAAGGTAATTTTCTAATTTATGAAACTACTACATCTAGTGTATTAGTTTAATAAATCTGTGGTCCAATGACGATTATTGGTTAAATGAGATTTAATCACTTCCTGAATACAATATTCATTAAATGGATAAGGATATGTGGTGTGATCGCATATCAGACCATCCTTTACCATACAGAATAAGCATCTAATACTTATATGATAAAATCTCATAAAACAATGTTCTAATTTATTTAGTTAAACCGAATATTTTTCTTAATGTTTATTTATACATCAATGACACTACTAGTCATTTTAAAATATGTAATAACTGTTTATAAAGAACAAGTAACTATCCAATAGTCACAAGTTCTGATATCAAATATCAAAAACAATCATTAAACAATATTTTAAATAACTACACGGGAGATCCGGTATCCGATACTTATAGTTGTCGTATTGTGAAAATCGATATTTCCTATACACAACTATACGCATCTCATTTCTTAAGCTTTATAATCTGCCTTCAACTATTCACAACAATTGAAAATAATTGATTAGCAAATTGTGTCAGACACATTACCTCTAAAGGTCACTAAAGCCAAGAAACGTCATTATCAAATAAACAAATACCTAATGGGGTTTTCTTAATGGCAGTCAAGAATCTCGAGACATGAACTAATTCATGTCAATTCTTACTGCAAACGAAACTATTCTCTTCAGACTATTATATCTTAAACCAGATATCTATTTAGATTACCTATTGTGACTTAGAAACTATGTCACTAACCATCTTGATTTTTCGAGAAAATCAGAACAATAGTTCCCGATGGTTTTAACTAATCTAACAATTCCAAGCATACTCTAAATCTAGAACATATTCTAGAAATCTGCAACCATAAGGAAAGTCAGAAAACATATATAAATAATATGCATACGGTGGATTAGAAGTTTTAATTCTATCAACACAACAGAATAAAAGAAACATAAGCAGCAATTTTCATAATATTACACACTCCTTTAGTTATGGAATTTTTATTGGAGTTCTACGGTCCCAAGGATCAAATCAAAAGCAAGAAAACAACGTGTGAATACAACGAGTAAGTCGCAGAATACTTACATCGATCGGTTGAGCGACGCGGGTGGCAACAAAACTTCAATATTCTGCCCTCTGTTCCTCGGCAATGAGCTGCTGTTTTGGTGTCCTCCATGGTTGGTTTTTGAGCTCATTCGTCAAGCTCCAAGCTTCGTCAAACGATTCCAAGCTCATAGGTAAACTTCCCTATCACATTCGCATGCCTTCGTAGTGTGCTAGCACTCCCGATTTTGCCACAAAATATCGACTCTAAGCTTCCCTTTTCCTCTTGGCTCACGGCAGTTCACTGCCAAACCAGTGAAGAAATTTGCCCCATGGGCGTGTGAGAGAGAGAGAGATGAAGTGAGAGAGATTTCAATTTGGTTGATGGCTAAAGTGTATCTACTACACTTATGTGAATTTCAAATTCATTTCATGTGAATTTGGCTTTCAAAAAGTCAAGCAATTAAAGCCAATCAACCTCCATCATCTCACATCACTCATGAATAGTGACTTGCGTCAATCACTCAAAGTGAAAGACATGCATCACTTGATTGACGAATGATGTGACGCTTGTTGCGACTAGCGATTTGACGCTTGATTTGACTTGCGTGCCGCATTCGAATTCGAATTCGAAATGCGAATGCGAATGCGCTCGTAAACAATCTCGGGCTCAGGTTCGCTAATTCCAAATTAATGAATTTTCTGTTGCGACGTAATTAAATCTAATTTAATTAAATAATCATGCCTAGCATAAGTACTATTCACGTCGCTAACGAATTAATTCTAAATTAATTCGTTCGCCCGAATTAAAATCTAATTTTAATTCCGGGTCGAAATTTAATTTCGTTTAATATATCAAATATATTAATTAATCGATTAATTCCAAATTAATCGTTATCTCTCTTTTATTGATATTTTATCCCAGATAAAATATCTCCATAATTAATCCCAGATTAATTTTCTCTCTCTTCTAATTAATCCCAGATTAATTTAGAGTGCGAGTCATACGTCATCGGTGAATATTTGGGAAGCGACCCATGAGATCCCCGGATATGTTGGCAGTAAATTCGGTCGTCGGACTATCCGAACACGTAAGTACCTCGTACTACGTTTATACCGATTTATAAGACAAGGTTGGCTTTTAGCAAAGCGCCATGCCTACCCAATTCTCCAGAAATATCCTTACAGGAATAAAAGATCTATATCAGGCGTAGTATACATAGTATTGTGTATGTCGATCCAGTATCGAATGATCACGTGCTAGGCCTGGGGCTGGAATTGTGTCTGCCCCGTACGAAGCACATGTCGGATGTCTAGTAACTAGACTCTATAATCGGATAAACCTGACCTTGTCATTTTATCCCGATAGCTGCAGCATATAAGAGAACAAGTTCCGTATCCTACGTGATCATCATCTCCACTATGACTGGAGTGATACTTCCGCCTTGACATCACATCCAACACACTACGATACTCGATATACCCAGAAGAGGCGTACACAGAAACCGGTTAAAGCCCTGGATGACTAAAACCAAAGTATATTGATTGTCGCAAGTATTAGCTTGCAAGTCTCAGGTTAAGACCAAATACACCTACCTTGATTTCGGTATTCCATAGACACATAGTCATACAACCAATGGAATTCCGAGGGGGTCTATCCAGAGCGAAGCTGTTTCCCGTACCATCGGTAAAACACAACCTCCTATTACACTTACATGAGTATCTATACCCAAATATATGAGAACTATGCTGTTGTGCCCTCACAATGCGCAAAAGTGTAATACTAGTCTTTTACGCATTTATCGATGTCCAATCTCGACAATGCTCTGACTAGGGATATTTAATGATTTATCCTTCGTGGACTGATACTGTCTCATATCATTCTCAATCCAGGAACAAATCACAGGGACCTCCTATCATTTATATATCTAGGTGATCTAATCACAAATGATAAGAGTGCAATCTCCTTTGTCATATAGTTAATTTGTATAAAACACTATGATCTGTACAAATAGTGACGCTGTGGGTCATAATTGTCCAACAATCTCCCACATGGCCTATAGCCAGTCACTCGAGTGTCTTACACCCGAACTATGTATGGTTGGCGAAAATTGCTGAGATAAGGCTTTCGTCAGTGGATTTGCTTGATTATCATCTGATGCGATTTATTCGATCATCACATCGCAACGATGTATGATCCGAACGAATCAGATGAATATCGAAGTATGTATCTGGATCGTTGATGAGACCATTAATTCTTTAGCCTGTGCTCAAGCTTAGCTCAGCTGCTAACAGAATTATATCTAATCTAATTAGATTTATTATCGACCCAAATGGCTTCTATTGCCGCTTTAGCTGTAGTAATAACCCGCATTTGTTGTTTATACGGTAACAGTATCTTGATTTGAAGATTTCCAGCTCACTGTTCTGTTATTCAAACTTTATAGTACCGTTTGTGACTTTTAGTCGTCTTATCGTTTTAGGAAACTTGCAGTAGTGATCCCAGTCACTTCAAGTTCTCCTTCTCCACATATTAAGACAACATCCTTAGTTCTCTAAGAAACTAACGGATGTTCTTAACATCAATCCAGTGACTATCACTTGGATTGGCCTGTTTTTGAATCCATATGCTCAAAGCGTATGAGACACCAGGTCGCGTACATTATTCAATGTACGGTTTCTCGGAGAGTTTACATGAAAGCCAAGCTTTCACTGATTATTTTTATGGGAATATCATTTCCAAGAAATGACATTTATTATCATTATTTATAGGGCAACCACTGTCAGTGCGCTCCCACTAACCCCCTTATATGCACAAGAATCATTTCGTTTTAAATTAAATCATAAACCGGTATGATTACATCAAAACGATAATTCCAAGAACCTAATGCTTGCTTCAATCCAAACATGGATCAAATAACCTGCAAACCATGTTTGCTAGTTTTGGTACGACAAAACCGACAGGATGTTGTAAACATCCTCCAAAAGGTTTCCTTTTAAGGAAAGCGATTTTCCCGTTAAGCTGACATATTTCACAAGTGAAACATGCAGCATTAGCAAGCATTATCCAAATGGATTTACCGTGGCAACAGGTAAAAGGTTGAATCGTAATCAACACAATTTTGATAACGATACCTTTCCGCTAAAAGCCTAGCTTTATACGTTGGTATGTTGCCATCCATGTATGTCTTCCTTGAAGACTTATAAAGTACCAATAGGCACAATGCCTTGCGGTACATCAACTAGTATCCAAACTTGGTTGATATACATGGAATCCATTTCGGACTTATGGCACTTTGCCATGATTCGGAGTCGATACCTTGTATCACTTCCTCATACGTAGTCAGTTGGTATTCCTCAATAAGATATACATCGTTATGAGGTGAGATCAGAAACCCATACCCTAGGTTGTTTTCTGACTCTTTCCGACATACGTGGTTCTTATGTATTCGAAGATTATTGGAATAGTTTCATCCTTGATGAACTATTTATGTTCCATTAAGATTCGGTGCCTTGAACTGTATTACTCCGATTTTCATCGAGTTTTACTATCCTCCCACTTACCACTGCATATCGGTATTCCTCTTAGGAAAACCGCATGGTGAGCAACAATCTAATTGTTCTCAGGTGAGATGTATAAGCACTATACTTTGGTATCCCTAGGATAACATACAATTGGCACTTATCCAATTTGGGTTTTAGTTTGGTATCATCCAAACATATGCCTAGCATTCCCAAATCATTAGGAATGAGAAACCTGGTTTCTTTCCTGTTCATATCTAATATGATATCTGTCAAACAGAGTTTTATGGAACCTTATTCAAAATAAGTTCTGCATTGTTAATGTGTATACTGTGAAGGAAATGGTAGCTCAGAGCGACTCATGATTAACCTTATCATGTCCAACAAAATTCGGTTACTCAGTTCGGACATACCGTCAAATTGATGTGTTCCGGGAGGACTCCTCATTGAAAGAATACTATACTCTTTCAAGTATATTAGAAACTTATTGCTTAAGTATTTTCCATTACGGTCTAACCGTGATGGTATAATACTTTAGCCGATCTGTTTGTCTACTTCGTGTCGAAACTTAAAAGTTTCCGATTTGTGTTTCAAAAGAAACACTCAACCATAACGCGATGCCACATCCGTAAAGGTCACGAAATATTCATATCCTCCTCTAGCCTAGCTAGACATGGGCCCACTTGCTTCACTATGAACTAGGGCTAACAGATCTGTGGCATTTGCACTTTTACCAAGTAAATAGTATTTTAGGCACTTTGCCCAATAAACTAGATTCGTAGACTTTATTTGATTAGAATCAAATTAGTCCTAGTACCCACTCTTCAAAAGTGTGGATATACGATTCTTGTTTGATTGGGTCCCAGACAACAATGCCACAATTATGTCTCTTATGATCAAATCAGTTTGAGCTATTTGTTTGTCATGTTATTCGTTTGAGATTTTATTTATATTCAAAATATAAACTCTGTTATTCACATCTAATGTGTTTATCTCAATATCATATTTATATAATGAAACACTTTAGTGTTCTAGAATATAAAGGTTCACCCGCAGCGGGTTAAACACTGATATGGAGATAATGTTTCTAGTCAAACTAGTTACATTATAACAGTTTCCTGATCTAAGTACACACCCGAAGGGAGTTCCTAAACTTAGGTATCTACGGTTGAAATAGCGACTTTCGTCCTGTTGCCAATTCGCAGATTAATCTCAATCTGAAGTCAGTATCCTGTTCAAAATAGATTCTGAACATCAATATATATTTATGTATCACACTAAATATTTAAAATCTAATTACAATACTAGTAGTGAACATAATGTTTGACAAACATATTTGAAGTTAGAGCCTTGCTCGTCTTCATTTCCTTCATGTATGCCTTGTCCAAACGGCAGTCACGCTTCCGCGATCCCGTTTGCCACAATTAGGCAGACATTTTGGGATATGTCTTTTATCTTCCCAAAATACTATAATGATTTTGCCTTTGCCCCTTTTTAATACTCCAAAAGCCTTTGGGCAAGCCTTGGCCATCTAGAATATCAAAGTAAGGTGCGTCTTGCGCTGCTTGCCTAATTGTAAAGTTTGACTTTGTCTCCTTGAGAATAGTCATTAACCCTCCAAGAGTTATTTGTTTGCAATTTAGTACTTCTAAAATCTAGGAATAGATCTATGAAGATCCTTCAATTTCATTATCATACCTTAAGGATCTAATCCTTAGTTCTGATTCAGAAATTAAGGATTTTACTGCAACAAGCTTAATGGATTAAGCACTAAAGTTATCATCACATAAATCTTCCAAAGATTATGCTCTACTATTTGCTTAACTCCGGGCTTTAGGCCTAATATGTTATTTTATCAAATAAAGTAACTTATTATTTTCCAGGACCATCCTGAAATTATATTCCCAATTTGAAAATTAAACCATTTAAATACATTTTCCCTATGATCATGTTTTAAATGTCAATCTTTCAAATATATCTTGATTCTAATAGTCCAACTATTTAATCAACGATTTCGGTACTATTTATTATAATGATTACTATAGTCCAACTATTTAATCAACTATAATTTAATAGATTAAAATCAATTATATTGATTACTATAATCCAATTATAAAATCAACTATATATGAATAGTTTGATTAAAGTCAACTGTTAATTAAAACAACGTTTAAATATTAGTCCAACTAACATTTAATTTATTTGACGAATGATCTTTGTTTGAGCGCGTATGGCAAGTAATTAAAAGAGTATTGCAAATTCAATTCTTGCCTCCCACTATTTTTCGGCGAGCCTCTAACCCTCTGTCGAGTTCTCGGGAAACCATGTTTCCTAGCAGGCTAGGATCCCGTTAAATATCACACAATCTTGACTTTGGCCAACAAATTGTATGATAATTAACTAGGTAAATCTCTAAGATCGATTGGATCCAATCCAATTCCTAGATCCAGTAGGGGGACATCTGAGTCCGAAACATATATCTTATATATGCCAATACATCCAATGTATTACCTAACCTTTTTCCTCTGAATCAACTAAGCCTTGGCTTTGGCACAACAAACTTAGTGATTCCTGTTAAGCGCGACCCATTGACCATGGAAAGCTTCGTAATCAATGTCGATGGACAAGAAGTGGTCTTGACTTTGGCCAACAAACCACAACTTGGACAAGACACCAATATGGAACAAAGCTCTCGTGATTCAAACACATCCTCGACGGACAAAGGCCTTGACTTTGGCCAACAAGCCAATGCCAGTCTCGGATCTTGAGTGAGAATCACTCAATGGAAGGAAAGACGCTTAATATTTTGTGAGGGTTTTTCGAGTGCAAATTGGCAACCAATTTATTATCTTTGTTAAGGTCTCATCATCATACACCCTTAAACATGCATTCTAAACACATAATAAAGCGCGTATAATTAAATAATAATGATATGCGGATGGATACTTTACACATTGATCCTAGATCAAATCTCTCCCTTTCTCTCTCCCGCTAGCACAAGTATTACTTCTACCCGTTACCCTACACTTCTAAAGAAACCTCATTTACATTGAGGGGAATATGTGAAAATAGAATACAAAGAATATGGAGGTATAAGGCTGGACTCGCAAGTCCAATTAATAAATCAAATTTATTACAACAATTTCTAAAATTGTCCCACCCATCTAATATCCATCTGATATACATTATTCATGCATCGCAATCATGTATTCACACAAGCATGTTATCAATCAATCTAATCAAATTAATTAATCTGATAATTAGTGACCATCCAATGTTCAAACAATGATTTGATTTTGCTCGAGTCAAACTCGTTTTGCGAATAAGTACTCAAAGTACGAATTCTCAAATTAAATTAAACTACAAAATTAAATCCAATTCAATTTGTATTTAATATCAATTCATTATTTAATTCCAAATTAAATACTACACTTTATTTAATGAACATTTACGACTTAAATTCCAAATTTAATCGTTACGGGTCTCAAAGCTCTATTAACGTCCAACGTCAATTTAATTAAAGTCCAATGGGCTTTTAATTAATTTCTTTAAGGTATGGACTTTTGGTCAACTCGGGTCGAACCCAATAACCAAAGTCCAATCCGGGAATTACCCCATAAGCCTAGAAATCAATTTAGGCCCATTAGGCCCAATTAAACTTTAAAGGTCCATTAGTCGCATTTGGGCTTTATGGATACGGTTTTGGGCCCAATTGGATCCAATCCATTTGGCCTAAACCTAACTTAGTACAACCAAGCCCAATAAGCCCAATTACAACATTCAAAGTCCAATTTCCAAAATTAGGCCCAATTTAATTAAATTACAAAATCCAATTTCACATTTAATTAAACTAAAGTGTATTACATAATTAATCACCCAAATTAACATTTCTAAAACATTAATTTACACAATCAATCATGCTCAATTACAACAAAACATGTCCAACACATTTCATCAAAAATCAAACCCAAATACATGCTCCCAAAGTCTCGGCAATTAGGGTAATTTAATGTCCGATTTGGTTTCAATCAAATTAAATCCAATTCAACATTAAATCAACATTCCCAAATGATTTCCAACACATCTAATGAATCAAAAAATCAAAATTCCAAGACATTTAGGGCTAGCTACCTCTCGGCCAAGCTTCAAAAATTGGGGAAATTTGTTCCAAACAACATTTCAACAAATTGATCCAATCAATCATCAATTAAAAAACATTCAAGCATAATTAATCATCCAATTTCATAATTACATGCTCAAATTCATTTTACCCAAATTTTAACCCTAAGTTCGTTTCATGCTTTTATCAACGCTCTGATACCATTGTTGGAGTTCTACGGTCCCAAGGATCGAATCAAAAGAAAGAAACCAACGTGTGAATACAACGAGGAAGTCGCGGAATACTTACATCGATCGGTTGAGCGACGCGGGAGGCAATAAAACTTCAATATTCTACCCTCTGTTCCTCGGCAGTGAGCTGCTGTTTTGGCATCCTCCATGGTTGGTTTTTGAGCTCCTTCGTCAAGCTCCAAGCTTCGTCAAACGATTCCAAGCTCATGGGTAAACTTCCCTATCACCTTCGCACGACTTCGTAGTGTGCTAGCACTCCCGATTTTGCCATAAAATCGCGACTCTAAGCTTCCCTTTTCCTCTTGGCTCAAGGCAGTTCACTGCCAAACTAGTGAAGAAATTTGCCCCATGGGCGTGTGTGAGAGAGAGAGATGAAGTGAGAGAGATTTCAATTTGGTTGATGGCTAAAGTGTATCTAATACACTTATGTGAATTTCAAATTCATTTCATGTGAATTTGGCTTTCAAAAAGTCAAGCAATTCAAGCCAATCAACCTCCATCATCTCACATCACTCATGAATAGTGACTTGCGTCAATCACTCAAAGTGAAAGACATGCATCACTTGATTGACGAATGATGTGACGCTAGTTGCGACTAGCGATTTGACGCTTGATTTGACTTGCGTGCCGCATTCGAATTCGAAATGTGAATGCGCTCCAAATTAACGAATTTTCCGTTGCGACGTAATTAAATCTAATTTAATTAAATAATCATGCCTAGCATAAATACTATTCACGTCACTAACGAATTAATTCTAAATTAATTCGTTCGCCCGAATAAAAATCTAATTTTAATTCCGCGTCGAAATCTAATTTCATTTAATATATCAAATATATTAATTAATCGAATAATTCCAAATTAATCGTTATCTCTCTTTTATTGATATTTTATCCCAGATAAAATATCTCCCCAATTAATCCCAGATTAATTTTCTCTCTCTTCTAATTAATCCCAGATTAATTTAGAGTGCGAGTCATACGTCATCGGTGAATCTTTGGGAAGCGACCCATGAGATCCCCGGATATGTTGGCAGTAAATTCGGTCGTCGGACTATCCGAACACGTAAGTACCTCGTACTACGTTTATACCGATTTACAAGACAAGGTTGGCTTCTAGCAAAACGTCATGCCTACCCAATTCTCCAGAAATATCCTTACAGGAATAAAGGATCTATATCAGGCGTAGTATACGTAGTATTGTGTATGTCAATCCAGTATCGAATGATCACGTGCTAGGCCTGGGGCTGGAATTGTGTCTGCCCCGTACGAAGCACATGTCGGATGTCTGGTAACTAGTCTCTATAATCGGATAAACCTGACCTTGTCATTTTATCCCGATAGCTGCAGCATAAAAGAGAACAAGTTCCATATCCTAAGTGACCATCATCTCCACTATGACTGGAGTGATACTTTCGTCTTGACATCACACCCAATACACTACGATTCTCGATATACCCAAAAGAGGCGTACACAGAAACCGGTTAAAGCCTTGGACGACCAAAACCAAAGTATATTAATTATCGCAAGTATTAGCGGTGCAAGTCTCAGGTTAAGACCAAATACACCTACCCTGATTTCGGACTTCCATAGACACATAGTCATACTACCAATGGAATTCTGAGGGGGTCTATCCAGAGCGAAGCTATTTCCCGTACCATCGGTAAAACACAACCTCCTATTACACTTGCATGAGTATCCTATACCCAAATATATGAGAACTATGTCGTTGTGCCCTCACAACGCTCACAAGTGTAATACTAGTCTTTTACGCATTTATCGATGTCCAATCTTGACAATGTTCTGACTAGGGATATTTAATGATTTATCCTTCGTGGACTGATACTGTCTCATATCATTCTCAATCCAGGAACAAATCACAGGGACCTTCTATCATTTATATATCTCAGTGATCTAATAACAAATGATAAGAGTGCAATCTCCTTTGTCACATAGTTAATTTGTACAACAACACTATGATCTGTACAAATAGTGACGCTATGGGTCATAATTGTCCAACAATTTTAAACCAAGCAGTGTCTCCCACTATTTTACGTAATACCGTAATTCCCAAAGGAAATGGGAATTCAATTATTCAATTGAATTCCATAGTGAGAGGTGGACCCCATGAATATATTTCGACTCACAGCTTTGGCACGATCTCGCCTACGTATATTCATTAGGTAGACAACTCACTCACTAATGACTCGTAGGTTTCGGTCCTGGTCGTTTCTCATTGTGATAGCTTTGGCACGTTCACAAGGAGGCGTACCAAGTTTAAACTTGTCAATGATAAATTCAAGATACTTACATAGTCCTGACAGCTTTGGCTCGTTCAGGATTTTCGCTTTCGCTTGAATTTATCTAGTATCACATATACATCTGGTATGGAAAAATTTATGTCAACTACACCCTCACTGCTTTAGCACTTTCTCGGATGCAGCCATACAAAGATATCCAAAACCGTTTTGACAAGACATACCAAGAAATATGCATCTAATACATATTACTTTAAAACCTTATTAATTTGGGATTTTCCGCAAAGATGTTACGTATTTCATTTAATAAAATTAAATAAATACAAGCATGCATAAAGAAAAGACAAAATTAAACATTGAATTTAAAGGCTTCATATCATGTGTTGAGGTTTAGACCTGCTCTGATACCATTTTTGTTGGGGTTTTAGGCAAAATACCCGGGTTACGCAGCGGAATGCGGGAAAATCAAATTTTCCCATTTCTTTAAATTTTCTTGGGTCGATACTCAAAAATAGAAATTTTTAACCCGAAAATCATAATTTCAGTAAATTACCATAAGACCCCAAAACTTTTAATTTTCATCATTTTAGTCCTAAATTGTTCAAACCAAACTTAGGTGATTTCCAATCACAAAAAAAATGATTTTTACATCAAATATAAATTAAAAACATAAATCTGAAAAAAATTCTAGATTTTTCTGTAATTACGGAAATGCCCTTAAACTTTACATTTTGATCATTTTAATCCTTATTTGTCAAATACATAATTAGGTGATTCCCAATCACTAAAAAAATGATTTATACATGTCATACATGTCAAAATACAAATTTCTATTCAAGAAAACATTTTTTTTCCAAAATTGCCGAGAGGTCCCTCAAGTTTCCAAGAATTGTACTTTAGTCCAAATTGGTTCAAAACCATTCAAGATGACGTCCAATCAACACCAAAATTAATCTGCATCATATACACATAATTAATTAACACATATATGAAAAACCCTAAATTTGGAGAGGGTTATGAACCCTAAGTTCTCAAAATTGTCCAATAGGCCAATTAACACAAAATTAATAAAATTCAACATTTTAATTCAATCCTTACTACACCAAACAAGTCTCACCACCATGAAACAACTCAAGAACAATTATATGTCATTTATGAGTGGCTAAGCAACTCTAGAATGGCTACCAAGTTATCAAATAACCAAAAGTAAGCTTAATAACACTTAATAAGCTTTCTCTACTAAATACACATGCTAACATTTTTCATTCATGCTTCAAACAAACTTATTACAAACCCAAGAGAATAGAGAAAACATAACAACATCATATGTTGAAGTCTAAAGGCATAGAAATAATTTTCAAGTAAAGAAAAATATGAAATTACCTTAATTTTCATGGTTTTCTTCACAAATCCCCTTTAGCTCTTAGGTTTTTCTCTCAAATCCTTAATTTTGTAATCTATTTTTCAAGCCAAAATTTTGAAGCAAAATGAAAAAAATCCAAGCTTAAAAGGATAAGGCCATGACCGACTTCTAGGGGTAAAATGTGAATTTTTTTTTCTACAAATTTAATCAATATTAAATATGTTAAAAATAAGTTGTCAACCATTTTAATTAATATATGAACAAATGTACCAATTACATTTTGCCATATGAAAGTTAGAAGATATTTATATTTAATTAATCTAATTATTTTACAATTAAATAATTAGATAATTATAAATATAAATATCCAAATATTTGTATAATATTTACATTAAATATTCAATAATACATATATTTGAGACAAGTGTCAAATACTTTATTTGACAATAATTAATGTGGATTTAATAAAATCAAGTATTTAAATCAAATACACATTAATTAGGAAAAAGCCAGAAAGACCCTTAAAGCGTGTATTTATCGTTTAACCGTTAACATATCTATAAATAATCAATATTATTTATAAAGGTAGCCCTAGTGCTCTATGAGTATGTTTTATTAATGAGACTCTCTAGATTCAGGCATATCTGTCACGAAATCTAATTTCGTGTCCATAATCTACCCACCAGTAAATTACGGCGACCACTGATAAACTCGATGAAATATACAGGTCGAGGTCATTACATACGTATAATCCATCCGTCACTTGTATTCGGATTATCCCAGAGATATAGATATATATGTCAAATCTCTCTAGGTATAATCCTGTTGATGATTCTATTAGCAATCTCTTAATAACACTTCGAACTTACTTCTACAGTATACCACAAGCCCATGGATTTAACAGATTGCTAATTGCACATGTTGGTTTCTAAAGTTGTCCCAAGATCATTCAAGCATAAAAACATGTGAATACAATAAAGAAGTATGGCGGAATCATACTTACAAAGATCGGATGGTTGAAGATGATGAACACAAAAATTCCTCCAAGTATTCGGCCAAGGTGCTCCTTTTGTTGAAGAGTTGAATCCAAGCTCCAAGCTTTGTGTTGATTCCAAGCTCAAAGGTGGGTTTCCCTAACACCTTGAATGATCCTTGAATGTGATCGCAAGTGAAGAAAAAGAAAAATAATCATTATTGTGCTTCAATAAGGCTGACGACAATGTGAGGTTTGGGAGAGAGAGAGAGAGTTTATGTTTGTTTGATTTTGTTTTCCAAAAACAATAATACAAAAGTGTTACCGAAATTTTGGTAAAAGCTTTTCCAAAAAGAAAATCCAATTTTGGAGCCAAAATGGCATTAATTGCCCACAACCACCACCATCATAAATAGTGACTGGTTGTCAATCACCAAAAGGTGACTTGACATCCATCACTAAAGTGACTGTGATGTGACGAGCGATGTGACTTGTGGCCGCACTTGATTCAAAATCGGAGTGGCGTCACAAACACATTCCGGGCTCGGGTTCGTTAATTCTGAATTAACGAATTTTCCGTTGCGACGTATTTAAATCAAATTTAATTAAATAATTATGCCTAGCAAAATTACTATTCACGTCGCTCGTGAATTAATTCTAAATCAATTCGTTAGCCCGAATTAAAATCCAATTTTAATTCCGCGTCGAAATCTAATTTCGTTTAATATATCGAATATATTATTTTATCGATTAATTCCAAATTAATCGTTCTCTCTCTTCAAATAGTATTTTATCCCAGATAAAATCTCTCTGTCATTAATCTCAGATTAATTAAGTTCGAATCATTCGTCATCAGTGAATCTTCGGGAAGCGACCCATGAGATCCCTGGATATGTTGGCAGTAAATCCGGTCGTCGAACTATCTGAACACGAACGTACCTCATACTACAATTTTACCGATTTACGAGACATGGTTGGCTTCTAGCAAAGCACTGTGCCTTCCCAATTCTCCAGAAATATTCTTAATGGAATATATAATCTATATCAGGCGTAGTATACGTAGTGTTGCATATTGCGATCCAGTATCGGATGTCACATGCAAGGCCTGAGGCTGGAATAGTGTCTGCCCCGTACGAAGCATATATCGGATTACAAACAACTAGTCTCTTTAATCGGATAATCATAACCTTGTCATATTATCCCGATGGTTGCAACCATTTAGAGTACCAGTTCTGTATCCCTGCGTGATCATCATCTCCATATGACTGAAGTGATACTTCCATCTTGACATCACATCCAATACACTACAATTCTCAATAAACCCAGAAGAGGCATACACAGAACCTGTTAAAGTCCTGGACGACCAAAACCAAAGCGTATTGATAGTCGCAAGTACTAGCGATGCAAGTCTCAGGTTAAGACCAAATACACCTACCCTGATGCGGATTCCCATAGACACATAGTCATACTACTAATGGGATTCCACGGGGTCTATCTAGAGCGAAGCTGTTTCCGTACCATCGGCAAACACAACCTCCTATCACACTTGCATAAGTATCCAATACTTAAATATATGAGAACTATGCAGTTACGCTTCCATAACACGCACAAGTGCAATACTAGTTTATTCCGCATTATCGATGTCCAATCTCGATAATACTACGACTAGGGATATTTAATGATTAAACCTTTATGGATTGATACTGTCTCATATCTTATAATCCGAAACTAATCATTGGGACTTTTATCATTTATATATTTAAGTAATCAAATTAAAAAATGATAAAATGCAATTTCCATTGCTACATAATTAATTTGTACAAAAACCACAATATCTTTTACAAATAGTGACGTTATGGGTCATAATTGTCTAACAATCTCCCACTTGGCCTATAGCCAGTCACTCAAGCATCTAATACCTGAACTATATACATGTCGCTCAAACGTTTGCTGAGGAATAGCTTTCGTTAGCGGATCTGCAATGTTGTCCTCTGATGCGACCTTCTCGATCTTCACATCGCCATGATGTATGATCTCACGAATTATATGGAAACGTCGAAGAACATATTTGGATCGTTGATGAGACCGTGATTTCTTAGCCTGCGCTATAGCCCCATTATTGTCACAATACAATGGAACGAGCTCAGCTGCTAAAGGAATTACTCCTAATCCAATTAGGAATTTATGGATCCAAACTACCTCTTTTGCTGTTTCAGCTGCAGCAATATACTCTGATTCTGTTGTTGAATCGGCAACAGTCTATTGCTTGGAAGATTTCTAGCTCACTACTCCGTTATTCAAACAAAATATGTACCCGGATTACGACTTACAGTCGTCTTTATCGATTTGGAAACTTGCATCGGTATACCCAGTTACCTCAAGTTCTCCATCTCCATAGATTAAGAAAGCATCCTTAGTTCGTCTAAGATACTTAAGGATATTCTTAACCGCCATCCAGTGACTATCACCTGGATTGTCCTGATAGCGACTACACATGCTCAAAGCATAGGAGACATCAGGTCGCGTACATATCATGGCATACATGATCGATCCGACTACCGAGGCGAATGGTATCCGACTCATGTTGTCTCTCTCATCTTGAGTTTTAGGACACATGTCCTTAGATAGAGTGACGCCATGTGACACTGGCAACAGTCCCCTCTTGGACTGATCCATGTTGAATCTCTTCAATAATTTGTCAATGTACGTGCCCTGGGAGAGTCCAAGCAGCTTTCTAGATCTATCCCGATAGATCTTTATTCCCTGAATAAAGGTTGTTTCTCCCAGATCTTTCATGGAGAATTTTAATGAAAGCCAAGCTTTCACCGATGTTAACAAGGGAATGTCATTGCCAATAAGCAATACATCATCAACGTAAAGGACAATGAATGTCAGTGCGCTCCCACTAACCTTCTTATATACACAAGGATCATCCTCGTTTTGAACGAAATCATATTCTTTTATTATCTCATCAAAACGTTGGTTCCAAGAACGCGATGCTTGCTTCAATCCATAAATGGATCGATTTAACTTACAAACCTTGTTTGCAAGTCTTGGTACGACAAAAATGTCAGGCTGTTGCATATAAAGATCCTCCAAAAGGTTTCCGTTAAGGAAATCTGTTTTGACGTCCATCTGCCATATCTCGTAATCGAAATATGCAGCAATAGCAAGCATTATCCGAATAGATTTAATCATGGCAACAAGTGAAAAAGTTTCTTCGTAATCGACACCATGTCGTTGACGATACCCTTTCACTACAAGCCTAGCTTTGTACGTTTGTATGTTGCCATCCATATCGGTCTTCCTTTTGAAGACCCATTTGCAACCAATAGGCTTTAAGCCTTCTGGTGCATCAACCAGTGTCCAAACTTGGTTGGTGTACATGGAATCCATTTCGGAATTCATGGCATCTTGTCATAAACCGGAGTCGATACCTTGTATCGCTTCCTCATACGTAGTCGGCTCGTCTTCCTCAATAAGATTAATATCCACATGAGGTGAGATCAGAAACCCATACTTCTCAGGTTGTTTTCTGACTCTCTCTGACCTACGCGGTCCTTGTGTATTCAAAGATTGTGGTACAGTCTCATCCCTGATGGACTGTTCATGTTCCGTTAAGGATTCTATGCCAGGAACAGTATCACTCTGATTTTCATCAAGTTCTACTTTCCTCCCACTTATCAAGGAAAACCGCATGTAGAGCAACAAAAACTTTGTTCTCTTGTGGGTGATAGAAGTAATATCCTTTTGTTTCCCTAGGATATCCTACCAATAGGCATTTATCCAATTTGGGTTCTAGTTTGGTACCTTCCAAACGTTTGATGTATACCCAACAACCCCAAATCTTCAGGAATGAGAAACCCGGATTCTTTCCTGACCATATTTCATACGGAGTCTGTTGAACAGACTTTGACGGAACCTTATTCAAAATAAGTATTGCACTGTTCAATGCATATCCCCAGAAGGAAATACGTAGCTCTGTGCGACTCATCATAGACCTTACCATGTCTAACAAAGTTCGGTTTCTCCGTTCGGACACACCGTTTAATTGCGGTGTTCCAGGAGGAGTCCACTGTGAAAGAATACCATATTCTTTCAAGTAATCAAGAAACTCATTGCTCAAGTATTCGCCAGCACGGTCCGACCGTAATGTCTTAATATTTTTGCCGGTCTGTTTTTCTACTTCGTGTCGAAACTCTTTGAATTTCTCAAAAGTTTCCAACTTGTGTCTCATAAGATACACAAAACCATAACGCGATGCATCATCCGTAAAGGTTACGAAGTACTCATATCCACCTCTAGCCTGGCTAGACATGGGCCCACAAACGTCACTATGAACAAGTGTTGGAGTGTGCTAAGGTCCCAAGGATCAATAAATAAGCATGAAACACATGTGAATACATACGAGGGAGTTGCGAAATACGATCGGTTGAGCGACGCGACAACGAACAAAACTTGAAATTCTGCTCACTGCTTGTCACGGCAGTTCACTGTCACAGCCCTCCAAAATCGGCCATTGATGCTCCTTGAACAAGCTCCAAGCTTCGTCAAATGATTCCCGGCTTATGGGTGGACTTCCCTATCACCTTCGCATGTCTCTCGGAGTGCTAGCTCTATTGATTTTTGCCACCAAAACCAAGCACTTTGGCTTCCCTTCTCACGATTTTTGCAAACCAGAAACCAGAAAGTTTCAGCCCCTTGGGCGTGAGGAAGAAGAGAGAATGGAGAGAGAGAGAGTTGTTTTGGCACTTAAAAAATTGTAAATGATTTTCCAAAAATCATATACACAAATTGAATTCAAAAAGTCAACAAAGGACAAGCTTTAAAAGCTCCCAACAACTCCCATCAAGTCACATCTATCAATCAAGTTGTCAAGTCACATGACTCAAAGTGACAAGTGAGTTGACGCTTGATGCGACTAATGATTTGACGCTTGATTTGACTTACGTGCCGCACTCGAATTCGAAATGCGAATGCGCTCGCAAATAATCCCGGGATCGGGTTCGCTTATTCCAAATTAACGAATTTTCTGTTGCGACGAAATTAAATGATTACGCATAGTGAAGTCACTATTCACGTCGCTAATGAATTAATTCTAAATTAATTCGTTCGCCCGAATTAAAATCTAATTTTAATTCCGCGTCGAAATCCAATTTCATTTAATATATCGAATATATTAATTTATCGATTAATTACAAATTAATCGTTATCTCTCTCTTTAAATGATATTTAATCCCATATAAAATATCTCCACAATTAATCGAAGATTTATTTTCTCTCTCATCTAATTAATCCCAGATTAATTAAAGTGCGAGTCATACGTCATCGGTGAATCTTTGGACAGCGACCCATGAGATCCCCGGATATGTTGGCAGTAAATTCGGTCGTCGGACTATCCGAACACGTAAGTACCTTGTACTACGTTTATACCGATTTACAAGACAAGGTTGGCTTCTAGCAAAGCGCCATGCCTACCCAATTCTCCAGAAATATCCTTACAGGAATAAAGGATCTATATCAGGCGTAATATACGTAGTATTGCGTATTTCGATCCATTATCGGATGATCACGTGCTAGTCTTGGGGCTAGAATTGTGTATGCCCCGTACGAAGCACATGTCGGATGTCTGGTAACTAGTCTCTATAATCGGATATACATGACCTTGTCATAATATCCCGATAGCTGCAGCATTTAAGAGAACAAGTTCCGTATCCTACGTGCCCATCATCTCCACTATGACTGGAGTGATACTTCCGTCTTGACATCACACCCAATACACTGCGATTCTCTATATACCCAGAAGAGGCGTAAACAGAAACCGGTTAAAACCCTGGACGACCAAAACCAAAATATATTGATTGTCGCAAGTATTAGCAGTGCAAGTCCCAAGTTACGACCAAATACACCTACCCTGATTTCAGACATCCATAGAAACATAATCATACTACCAATGGAATTCTGAGGGGGTCTATCCAGAGAAAAGCTGTTTCCCATACCATCGGTAAAACACAACCTCCTATTACACTTGCATGAGTATCCTATACCCAAATATATGAGAACTATGCCGTTTGTGCCCTTACAACGCGCACAAGTGTAATACTAGTCTTTTACGCATTTATCGATGTCCAATCTCGATAATGCTTTGACTAGGGATATTTAATGATTTATCCTTCGTGGACTGATACTGTCTCATATCATTCTCAATCCAGGAACAATTCATAAGGACCTCATATCATTTATATATCTAGGTGATCTAATCACAAATGATAAGTGAGCAATCTCCTTTGTCACATAGTTAATTTATACAACAACACAATGATCTGTACAAATAGTGACGCTATTGGTCATAATTGTCCAACAATCTCCCACTTGGCCTATAGCCAGTCACTCGAGTGTCTTACACCCGAACTATGTACGGTTGGCTCAAACTGTTGAGAAAATGCTTTCGTCAGCGGATTTGCATGACTATCATCTGATGCGATTTATTCGATCATCACATCGCCATGATGTATGATCCGAACGAATCAGATGAATATCGAAGTTTATATATGGATCATTGATGAGACCATTAATTCTTTAGCCTATGCTGACGCCTAGCTCAGCTGCTAACAGAATTATATCTAATCTAATCAGATTATTATCGACCCATAAGGCTTCTATTGCTGCCTCAGCTGCAGCAATAACCCGCATTTGTTGTTTATATGATAACAGTATCTTGCTTGGAAGATTTCCAGCTCACTGTTCCGTTATTCAAACTGTATAGTACCGTTTGCGACTTTTAGTCGTTTTTATCGGTTATGAAACTTGCAACAGTGATCCCAGTCACTTCAAGTTTTCCTTCTCCATAGTTTAAGGCAACATCCTTAGTCCTCTAAGATACTGACGGATGTTCTTTAATTCAATCCAGTGACTATGACAAGGATTGGCCTGTTTGTGACTCCATATGCTCAAAGTATATGAGACACCAGGTCACGTACATTTTTCAATGTACGAGTTCATGGAGAGTTTTCTCGAAAGCCAAGCTTTCACCGATTATTATTTTGGGAATATCATTTCCAAGAATTGACATATCATTATTTTATAGGACAGCCACAGTCAGTGCGCTCCCACTAACCCTCTTATATACTCACGAATCGTTTTCGTTTTGAATTAAATCATAATCTATTATGATTACATCAAAACAATAATTCCAAGAACCTTATGTTTGCTTCAATCCAAACATGGATCGAATAACCTGCAAACCTTGTTTGCTAGTTTTGATACGACAAAACCGACAGGATATTGTAAACATCCTCCAAAAGGTTTCCTTTTCAGGAAAGCGATTATCCCGTAAAGATGATATATTTCATAAATGAAACATTCAGCATTAGCAAGCATTGTCCAAATGGATTTACCGTGGCAACAGGTAAAAGGTTTCGTCATAATCAACATAATGTTGATAACGATACCTTTCCGCTAAAAGCCTAGTTTTATACGTTGGTATGTTGCCTTCCATGTACGTCTTCCTTGAAGACTTATAGTACCAATAGGCACAATGCCTTGCGGTACATCAACTAGTATCCAAACTGGTTGATATACATGGAATCATATTCGGACTCATGACACTTTGTCATAATAAGGAGTCGATACCTTGTATCACTTCCTCGTACGTAGTCAGTTGGTATACCTCAAAAGATTGACATCTTTACGAGGTGAGATCAGAAACCCATACCCCAGGTTGTTTTTTGACTCTCTCCGACATACGCAGTTCTTGTGTATTCGAAGATTATGGTATAGTTTCATCCTTGATGAACAATTTATGTTCCATTAGGATTCGGTGCCTATAATAGTATTACTTCGATTTTCATCGAGTTTTACTATCCTCACACTTACCACTGCATATTGGTATTCCTCTTAGGAAACCGCATGGCGAGCAATAATCTAATTGTTCTCTTGTGAGTTGTATAAGTACTATACTTTGATATCCCTAGGATAACCTACAATTGGCACTTATCCAACTTGGGTTTTAGTCTGGTATCAGCCAAACATATGCCTAGCATACCCAAATTTTCAGGAATGAGAAACCCGGTTTCTTTCCCGTTCATATCTAATATGATATCTGTCAAACAGATTTTATGGAACCTTATTCAAAATAAGTTCTGCACTGTTTATATGTATCCGTTGAAGGAAATGGTAGCTCAGAGCGACTCGTGATTAACCTTATCATGTCTAACAAAATTCGGTTACTCAGTTCGGACACACCATCAAACTGACGTGTTCCGGGAGGAGTCCTCTTTAAAAGAATACTATACTCTTTCAAGTATACTAGAAACTTATTGCCTAAGTATTTTCCATTACGGTCTTACCGTGACGGTTTAATACTTCAGCCGATCTGTTTGTCTATTTCGGGTCAAAACTTTAAAAATTTTCGATTTGTGTTCTTCAAAAGAAACACATAACCATAACGCGATGCCACATCCTTAAAGGTCACGAAATATTCATATCCACCTCTAGCCTAGCTAGACATGGGCCCACTTGCTTCATTATGAACTAGGGCTAACAGATCGGTGGTATTTACACTTTTACCAAGTAAATAGTGTTATAGGCACATTGCCCAATAAACTAGATTCGTAGACTTTATTTTAGTAGAATCAAATCAGTCATAGTACCCACTCTTCGAAAGTGTGGATATACGAGTCTTGTTTGATTGTGTCCCAGACAATAATGCCACAATTAGTTTCTTCTGATCAAATCAGTTTGAGCTATTTGTTTGTCATGTTATATTTTTTAGATTTATTTATATTCAAAATATAAATTCTGTTATTCACATCTAATGTGTTTATCTCAATATCATCTTTATATAATAAAACACTTTAGTGTTCTAGAATATAAAGGTTCACCCGCAGCGGGTCAAACACTGATATAGAGATAATGTATCTAGTCAAACTAGTTACATTATAACCGTTTCCTAATTTAAGTACACACCCGAAGGTAGTTCCTAAATTAGGTATCTACGATTGAAACAGCGACTTTCGTCCCATTTCCATTTCGCAGATTTATCTCAATTGAAGTCAGTATCCTGTTCATAACAGATTCTGAACATCAATACATATATTTTATGTACCACACTAAGTATTTAAAATCCAATTTCAATACTAGTAGCGAACATAATATGACAAACATATTTGAAGTCATAGCCTTGCTCGTCTTCAATTCATTCATGCCTGCTTTGTCCAAACGCCAGTCACACTTCCGCGATCCCATTTGCCACAATTAAGCAGACATTTTGGGATATGTCATTTATCTTCCCAGAAGATTATAATGATTTTGCCTTTGCCTTTTTCCACATTCCAGAAGCCTTTGGCCTAGCCTCGGGTTTCTAGAATATCGAAGTAAGGTGCGCTTTTGCGCTACTTGCCTAATTGCAAACTTTGACTTTGTCTCCTCGAGAATAGTCATTAACTCTCCAAGAGTTATTATTGCAATTTTAGTACTTCTAAAACCTAAGTATAGATTTATGAAGATCCTTCAATTTCAGTATCATACTTTAAGGATCTAATCCTTAGTTCTGATTTAGAAATTAAGGACTCTACTGCGACAAGCTTAATGGATTAAGCACTAAAGTTATCATCACATAATCTTCCAAAGATTATGCTCTACTGTTTGCTTAACTCCGGGCTTTAGGCCTAATATGTTATTTTATCAAATAAAGTAACTTATTATTTTCCAGGACCATCCTGAAACTTTATTCCCAATTTGAAAATTAAACCATTTAAATACATTTTCCCTAGGATTATGTTTTAAATGTCAATCTTTCAATTTTATCTTGATTTTGATAGTCCAACTATTTAATCAACGATTTAGGTACTATTAATTATAATGATTACAATAGTCCAACTATTTAATCAACTATAATTTAATAGATTAAAATCAATTATATTTATTACTATAATCCAATTATAAAATCAACTATAAATGAATAGTTTGAATACAGTGCAACTGTTAATTAAAACAACGTTTAAATATTAGTCCAACTAACATTTAATTTATATGAAGATTGATATTTGTTTGAGCGCGTATGGCAAGTAATTAAACAAATATTGCAAATTCAATTCTTGCCTCCCACTATTTTTCGGTGAGCCTCTAACCCTCTGTCGAGTACTCGGGAAACCATGTTTCCTAGTGGGCTAGGATCCCGTTAAATATCACACAATCTTGACTTTGGCAAACAAATTGTATGATATTTAACTAGGTAGATATCTAAGATCGATTGGATCCAATCCAATTCCTGGATCCGGTAGGGGGACATCCAAGTCCGAAACATATATCTTATATATGCCAATATATCCAATATATTGCCTAACCTTTTTCCTCTGGATCAACTAAGCCTTGACTTTGGCACAAAAAACTTAGTGATCCCAGTTAAGCGCGACCCATTGACCATGGAAAGCTTCGTAATCAATGTCGATGGACAAGAAGTGGTCTTGACTTTGGCCAACAAACCACAACTTGGACAAGACACTAATATGGAACAAAGCTCTCAGGATTCAAACACATCCTCGACGGACAAAGGCCTTGACTTTGGCCAACAAGCCAATGCCAGTCTCGGATCTTGAGTGAGAATCACTCAATGGAAGGAAAAACCATTAATATTTTGCGAGGGTTTTTCAAGTGCAAATTGGCAACCAATTTATTATCTTTGTTAAGGTCTCATCATCATACACCCTTAAACATGCATTCTAAACACATAATAAAGCGCGTATAAATAAATAATAATGATATGCAGATGGATACTTTACACATTGATCTAGATCAAATCTCCCTCTTTCTCTCTCCCGCTAGCACAAGTATCACTTCTACCCGTTACACTACACTTCTAAAGAAACCTCATTTACATTGAGGGGAATAGGTGAGAAGAGAATACAAAGAGTATGGAGGTGATAAGGCTGGACACACAGGTGCAATTAATAAATCAAAATTATTACAACAATTTCTAAAATTGCCCCACCCATCTAATATCCATCCGATATACATTATTCATGCATCGCAACCATGTATTCACACAAGCATGTTATCAATCAATCTAATCAAATTAATTAATCTGATAATTAGTGACCATCCAATGTTCAAACAACGATTTGATTTTGCTTGAGTCAAACTCGTTTTGCAAACAAGTACTCAAAGTACATATTTTTGAATTAAATTAAACTACATAATTAAATCCAATTTAATATGCATTTAATACTAATCCACTATTTAATTCCAAATTAAATACTACACTTTATTAATAAACCTTTACGACTTAAATTCCAAATTTAATCGCTACGGGTCTCAAAGTCCGATTAATATCCAATATTAATTTAATTAAAGTCCAATGGACTTTTAATTAATTTCTTAAGGCGTGGACTTTTGGTCAACTAGGGTCGAACCCAATAACCAAAGTCCAATCCGGGAGTTACCCCATAAGCCCAGAAATCAATTTTGGCCCATTAGGCCCAATTAAACTTTAAAGGTCCATTAGTCGCATTTGGGCTTTATGGATGCGGTTTTGGGCCCAATTGGATCCAACTAATTTAGCCTAAACCCAACTTGGTACAACCACGCCCAATAAGCCCAATTACAACACAACAAGCCCAAATCCAATTTAAGCCCATTTAATTTAATTCCAAAAATTCCAAATTTCTCAATTAAATTACCAAAGTGTATAGCATTTTTAATTAACCAAATCAATATTTCCAAAACATTAATTTATACAATTAATCATGCTCAATTACATCAATTAGTGTCCAACACATTTTGATCAAAAATCAAACCCATACATGCTTAAAAGCTCTCGGCAATGGGGACTAATTTTATGTTCGATTCGTTTTCAATCCAATTAAATTCACAATCGACATTAAATCATCATCCCAAATCATTTCAAGTCATCCAATGAACAACGAAACAAAAATTACCAAGAATTAGGGCATAAGGTACATTCGGCCAAGCCATGTATTTTGGGGAAAAATGTTCCAAACATAATTTCAAAAAATTGATCCAATCAATCCTCAATTAAAACATATTTAAGCATACTAATTCATCCAATTTCATTAAAACATGCTCAAATACAATTTACCCAATTTTAAAGCCCTAAATCAATTTCATGCTTTTCCTTGCTCATGATACCATTGTTGGAGTTTGCTAAGGTCCCAAGGATCAATAAACAAGCATGAAACATATGTGAATACATACGAGGGAGTTGCGGAATACTCACATCGATCGGTTGAGCGACGCGGCAATGAACAAAACTTGAAATTATGCCCACTGCTTGTCTCGGCAGTTCACTGTCACAGCCCTCCAAAATCGGCCAATGATGCTCCTTGAACAAGCTCCAAGCTTCGTCAAACAATTCCCGACTCATGGGTGGACTTCCCTATCACCTTCGCATGTCTCTCGGAGTGCTAGCTCTCTTGATTTTTGCCACAAAAACCAAGCACTTTGGCTTCCCTTCTCATGATTTTTGCAAACCAGAAACCAGAAAGTTTCAGCCCCTTGGGTGTGAGGAAGAAGAGAGAATGGAGGGAGAGAGAGTTGTTTTGTTACTTAAAAAATGGTAAATGATTTTCCAAAAATCATATACACAAATTGCTTTCAAAAAGTCAACAAAGGACAAGCTTTAAAAGCTCCCAACAACTCCCATCAAGTCACATCTATCAATCAAGTTGTCAAGTCACATCACTCAAAGTGACAAGTGATTTGACGCTTGATGCGACTAATGATTTGACGCTTGATTTGACATGTGTGCCGCACTCGAATTCGAAATGCGAATACGCTCGCAAATAATCCCGGGCTCGGGTTCGCTAATTCCAAATTAACAAATTTTCCGTTGCGACGCAATTAAATGATTACTTCTAGCGAAGTCAATACTCACATCGCTAACGAATTAATTTAGAATTAATTCGTTCGCCCGAATTAAAATCTAATTTTAATTTCGCGTCAAAATCCAATTTCGTTTAATATATCGAATATATTAATTTATCGATTATTTCCAAATTAATCGTTATTTCTCTCTTTAAATGATATTTTATCCCAGATAAAATATCTCCACAATTAATCCCAGATTAATTTTCTCTCTCATATAATTAATCCCATATTAATTAAAGTGCGAGTCATACGTCATCGGTGAATCTTTGGGAAGCGACCCATGAGATCCCCGGATATGTTGGCAGTAAATTCAGTCGTCGAACTATCCGAACACGTAAGTACCTGGTACTACGTTTATACCGATTTAGAAGACAAGGTTGGCTTCTAGCAAAGCGCCATGCCTACCAAATTCTCCAGAAATATCCTTACAGGAATAAATGATCTATATCAGGCGAAGTATACGTAGTATTGCGTATTTCGATCCAGTATCGGATGATCACGTGCTAGGCTTGGGGATAGAATTGTGTATGCCCCGTACGAAGCACATGTCGGATGTCTGGTAACTAGTCTCTATAATCGGATATACATGACCTTGTCATAATATCCCGATAGCTACAACATTTAAGAGAACAAGTTCCGTATCCTACATGACCATCATATCCACTGTGACTGGAGTGATACTTCTGTCTTGACATCACACCCAATACACTACGATTCTCGATATACCCAGAAGAGGCGTACACAGAAACCGGTTAAAGCCCTGGACGACCAAAACCAAAGTATATTGATTGTCGCAAGTATTAGCGGTGCAAGTTCCAAGTTACGACCAAGTACACCTAACCTCATTTCAGACATCCATAGAAACATAATCATACTACCAATGGAATTCTGAGGGGGTCTATCCAGAGCGAAGCTGTTTCCCATACCATCGGTAAAACACAACCTCCTATTACACTTGCATGAGTATCCTATACCCAAATATATGAGAACTATGATGTTTGTGCCCTCACAACGCGCACAAGTGTAATACTAGTCTTTTACGCATTTATCGATGTCCAATCTCGATAATGCTATGACTAGGGATATTTAATGATTTATCCTTCGTGGACTGATACTGTCTCATATCATTCTCAATCCAGGAACAAATCATAAAGACCTCCTATCATTTATATATCTAGGTGATCTAATCATAAATGATAAGAGAGCAATCTCATTTGTCACATAGTTAATTTGTACAACAACACCATGATCTGCACAAATAGTGACGCTATAGGTCATAATTGTCCAACAACAAGGGCTAATAGTTCGGTGGCACGTGCACCTTTACCGCTAAAAGGTGATTTAGGCATCTTGCCTAATAAACAAGATTCGCAGACGTCATATGAATTTGGATCAAATCCGTCCAAGTACCCACCCTTCGAAAGTGTGGATATACGTGTCTTGTTTATGTGTCCCAGATGACAATGCCACATATAAGTTTCATCTTTGTTACTTACTTTAAGCCTTTTGTTTGTTACATTATATGTTTGAGATTGATTTATATTCAAAATATAAAGACCATTATTTGCATCAGCTGTGCAAATTTCTTTATCATTTTTATACATAAAACACCCAGTGTTTCTAAATACAAAAGTTTACCCGCATTGGGTTAACATAGATACATAAATTATATTCCTAGTCAAACTAGGTACAAAATAACAGTTTATAAGTTCAAGTACATGCCCCGAGGGCAGTTCCAAAACATAAGTGCCCAAGGCCAAAACGGCAACTCGAGTCCCATTTCCAACGCAGAGGTCAATCTCTCCTGAGGCCAGTCTCCTGCTAATCTGCAGATCCTGCACATCAGTACATATGTGAGTACCACAACCAGAAACAAAAATCCATTTTTAAAACTAGAAGTAGACATATTTATTTCTATAACAAACAGACCTGAAGCTGGTGCCTTGCCTGCTTTGATTTCCTTCATGTGTGCCTTGTACTCGCGGCAGTCACGTTTCCAGTGACCCCGCTTCCCGCACAGCAAGCATACATCTTGGGATTTGTCCTTGGGTTTCCCAGAACCCTTTGACGATTTGGCCTTGCCCTTCTTCTTATGCTTCTTCTTCTTAACACCTCTAATCGCTTTGGGCCGAGCCCTCGAAGTCTGAGATGTTGAAGCATAGTGCGCCTCGCGCTTCTTGCCCTTAATGAGCTCATTTTCTGCCTCACGCAGAGTGGACATCAACTCTCCAAGAGTTTGGTCTTGGTTCAACATGTTGTAGTTCATGATAAACCCACTCCAAGTGTCGGGGAGAGACTGTAGGATCAAATCCACTGAAGTCTCACCCTCGAAGACTATTCCCATCTGTCCGAGCTGCTCAATGTCAGCAATCATCTGTGAGACATGGTGCTCAACAGACGTACCCTCTGACATGCGAGCGTGGAAGAGCTTCTTCTGCAACTCGTATCTTTGCGATCTAAGATTAGATCGGTGAAGATCGTGCAACTTCGCCATCATCTCATAGGGATCCAACCCCTTGTTTTGATGACGGAATTGCGGAGTCATAGCAGCAAGCATTACCGATTGAGCAGTCACATTATCATCGCTATGAGTCTTCCAAAGCTCTAGCTCAAGCAACTGATCAGGTCGGGGCTTAGGCCCAATAGGTCGCTCTAAAGTGTAGAGTAACTTCTCGGATCCCAGAATAATTCTGAGATTCATATCTCAGTCCTGAAAGTTTGTGCCATTAAAGACGTTGTCACCCATGACAATTTCCCTAATGCTTAACTTTCTTGTCATCTTAACCGCAATAGTCCAACTATTCGATTAACGATGTATGGGTACAGTCTAACTGTTACAAGAAAAATAATAATATATTAGTCCAACAAATAAAATAATTGATGAAATAATTTGAAAGCGCGTAAAGCTAAGTATTTGAATGAAATTGCAAATTCAATACTAGTCTCCCACTATTTTTCGGCGAGCCTCTAACCCTCAGTTGAGAACTCAGGAAACCTAGTTTCCTAGTAGGCTAGGATCCCGTTAAATAACACACAACCTTGACTTTGGCCAACAAGCTGTATGATATTTAACTAGGTAGATCTCTAAGATCAATTAGATCTCATCCAATTCCTAGATCCGGTAGGTGGACCTCAAAGTCCGAAACATATATACAATATATATGCCAATATATCCAATATATTTTCCTAACCTTTTTCCTCTGAATCAACTAAGCCTTGGCTTTGGCACAACAAGCTTAATGATTCCAGTTAAACGGAACCCATTGACTTTAGAAAGCTTCATAATCGATGTCGATGGACAAGAAGTGATCTTGACTTTGGCCAACAAACCACAACTTGGACAAGACACACGATATGCAACAAAGCCTTCATGATTCAATCACATCCGCGATGGACAATGGTCTTGACTTTGGCCAACAAACCAGTGCCAATCTTGGATCTTGAGTAAGAATCACTCAATGGAATGAAAACGCTTAATATTTGTTGAGGGTTTTTCGCGTAAATTGGCAACCAATTTATTATCTTTGTTAGGTCTCATCATACACCCTTAAGCATGCATTCTAAAATCATAATAAGGCGCGAAAATAAATTAATAACGATATGCGGATGGATATTTCACAGATTTTTCCTAGAACGAATCACTACATTTCCTCTCCCTAACTAGCACTATTCTTATTTCTACCCAATTACATAATACAATTAAAGAAACCTCATTAACATTGAGGGGAATTAGGTGAGAAGAGAATTACAAAGAATCAAGAGAGATAAGGCTGGACACGCATGTCTAATTTAATAAATTCTAAATTTACAACAATTTCCAAAATTGCCATTTCCCTTCTAATATCCATCTGATATACATTATTCATTCAACACATCCATGTATTCACACAAAGTATGTTATTCAATCAATCTAATCCAATTAATTAATCTTGAATAAAGTGATCATCCAATATTCAAACAACAATTTGATTTTGCGCGCGAGTCCAACTCGTTTGAGAATAAGTACTCAAAATTCGAATTCTTGAATTATATCGAACTATAATTTAAATCTAATTTAATTTGTATTCAATACTAATTCTATATTTAATTCCAAATTAAATAACTACACTTTTTAATGTGCCTTTACGACTTAGATTCCAAATCTAATCTAAATGGGTCTCAAAGCCCAATTAACATCCAATGTTATTTAATTAAAGTCCAATGGGCTTTCAATTAATTTCTTAAGGCATGGACTTTGGTCAATATGGGTCAAACCCAAATACCAAAGCCCAATTAAGGAATCACCATTATTTGCCAAGAAACCAATTTAGGCCCAATTAAACATTAAAAGGTCCATTTGTTATATTTGGACTTAATGGAATGGTTTAGGCCCAATTTGGATCCAATCCAATTATCCTAAACTAACTTGGCCCAACCAAGCCCATTAGGCCCAAATACAACATTTAAAGCCCAATTTTAAATTAAGCCCAACTAATTAAATTTCAAAATTCCAAATTTCAAAATTTAATTAATTAAAGTGTTTAGCCATGATTAATCTTTTAAATTAACATTTCCAAAATACTAATCTAATCCATTAATCATGCATTAATTTGTTCAACATATGTCCAACATTTTGAAATAAAAAATCATCTCATTCCATGCTATATCACTCACGACATTGGTGGGTTTTAATATCCAATTTCGTTTTCAATCCGATTGAATTACAAATCAACATTTCCCAAGTCTGTAAACTCATCCAATGATCAAAAGAACAAAAAATACCATGAGTTAGGGCAACATTCATATTCGGCCAGGCCAATATTTTTGGGCAAAAATTGATCTATTTAATTTTTCATGAAATTGATCATATATAACTCCAAGTTATCCATATACAAGCATGCTCAAACAAATAATTTGGTTAAATCATGCTCAAATCCAATTTACCCAAATTTTACCCTAATATTTTTCATGCTCAAATTAGGCTCCATGATACCATTGTTGGTTTCTACAGTTGTCCTAAGATCATTCAAGCATAAAAATATGTGAATACAATAAATAAGTATGTTGGAATCATACTTACAAATATCGGATGGTTGAAGACGATGAACACAAAAGCACATTGAATACATATGATCTGTACATAGAACTGACTCATCCTATTTTGATACGCACATGATATAATGAGGATCAGTCCACACCCAACGAACATGCAGAGGTATGATCTAAATAGATCGGTGACGTGACTGCCATCAAAGTGTGGAGGATACCTCATACATCCATAGTGGTATCTCAAGTCGAAGGACCACTATATTCACTTGACCCGAGAAGATTCCTATTGACGTTGGCGTAACATCTATTAGGAAATCTTTGGTGAGTCGTTCAGTGTTTTTCCACTATAAACACCTACATGTCTATATGAGTCTCCCTAGACTCATGTTTCATTGGGATGAACCATCGGACCAAGTCTCGATATACGACGTGTACTAGTCTCAGTGGATTTTACTAACCGACCCGTGTTAGTAAATCTTGACCAGGAACTTTATTTGATAATATATTTCTGGTAATGTCACTTCCCAATGTCAATTACAAATTACTTTGTAACTGCGCACTATATTATATATTATCGGGTCTTTTTCTAATATATACATATCACTAAATCATATTTAGTTTCAATCTAATCGTAATTAGATCGAATATGTATATAAAAGCAAGAAGTACTACCATAAATTAAATAATATTATGGAAAAATAAATTGTTCGTATTTATGAATAAAATATGAATAGGATCCGGATTGGCACTCTGAGCACCAAACCTAACAGTCATAACACTCTAGAATGACAACATATCATCAAATGATCAAATTGAACGGATATTACAATAATATCATTCAATTCAAATTCACACATGCAATAAGCCTCCAAATATATCCACTAAATCAAATCATGATTGTTGATGGTGATTTCTTTGACTAAGGAATTTGAATAATTCGGCAAGGGAAGAGAAGAAAATTCCTTTTTTTGGAGGATCAGATATTCAGAGGGTTTGGGTCGTGCCTCAACTAGGAAGAGAGTTCGGACATAGTCTCTTGGATCTGGCCGACTTCATGATATAACATGACATGATTTTTCAGAGGCCGATGACTTCGTAACCAAGACAGACCATATTAGCCCGGAAGCTCGTTTCAGTTCTGTTTCGCCCTCTGAATCATGAGGGACAGCTCAGACACTTAGGGTCAGGCCGATATTATCTCTTAAACATCGGTAGATCAAACGATTGGCCTCTTGAAGCCCGGCCTATGAACATGACTACTCTGAATTTAATCCTTAAACATGTATTTTCGTACAAAAGACCTTTACAGGATGTCATCATTAATGATAAAGTATGGCAGTGTACATTACGTAGTGATGTGACAGGATATTGTTGGACAATTATGACCCATAACATCACTATTTGAAAAAGACATGGTGTTCTTTGTACAAATTAACTATGTGACAAAGGAAATTGCTCTTCTATCATTTTGTAATTGGATTACTTGGATATATAATTATAAAAGTCCATATGATTAGTACTGGATTAATAAGATATGAGACAATATTAATCCACGAAAGGTTTAATCATTAAATATCTCTAGTCGTAGTATTATCGAGACTGGACATCGATAATGTGAAATAGGCTAATATTACACTTGTGCACGTTATGGAAGCTTAACGGTATAGTTCTCATATATTTGGGGATTGGAAACTCAAGCAAGTGTAATAGGAGGTTCTGTTTGCCGATGGTACGGGAACAGCTTCACTCTGGATAGACCCCTCGGAATCCCATTGGTAGTATGACTATGTGTCTATGAGAATCCGAATCAGGGTAGCTGTATTTGGTCTTGACCTGGGACTAGCATCGCTAATACTTGCGACAATTAGTAGACTTTAGTTTTGGTCATCCGGGGCTTTAACAGGTTATGTGTACACCTCTTCTGGGTTTACTGAGAATCGTAGTGTATTGGGTGTGATGTCAAGATAGAAGTATCACTTCAGTCATATGGAGAAGATGATCATGTAGGATACAGAACTAGCACTCTTAAGTACTGCAGTCATTGGGATAATATGACTAGGTCATGATTATCCGATTATAGAGACTAGTTTCCAGTGATCCGATATATGCTTCGTACGGGGCAGACACAATTCCAGCCCTAGGCCTAGCATGTGACATCCGATATTGGATCGTAATACACAATACAGTGTATACTACGCTTGATAAAGATTACATATTCTTCGTTGAATAAATCTGGAGAATTGGGTTGTCACGGTGCTTTGCTAGAAGCCAACCATTGTTGGTTTTTCTAAGGTCCCAAGATCAAATCAAGACATGAAATAATGCGTGAACACACCAACGGAGGTAGCGGAATACTCACATTGATCGGTTATGTCGATTTGATGACGAATCAAGGCCAAAAACGTACTGCCTTGCTCACGCCACTGCAACCAGTCCATGCTCACTGTCTTGGCAGTTTCGGGTCTCAAAACGAAGCTCCAAACTCCGTCGGATGAGTCCCGCCTCATGGGTGAACCTCCCTACCACCTTCGCAAGACTCGTAGTATGCTAGCACTTGCGGTTTTCACCATGAAAACCCAACCCTTGCTTCCCTTTAGTGTCACGTTTTTCTGGTTCAAAACCAGTCCCAAAATTCTGTTTTGGGCGTGAGAGGAAGAGAGAAAATGTGAGAGATGAAATTGTGTTAAGTTAAAAATGATTTACCAAGAATCAATTTATATTTATGCCATAATATTTATTAAATTAATAATAAAATTATGACACAAAACATGCAATGGCTTAGAGTGTCAAACACTCAAACTCCATGCAATGACATTGAGTGCAATGTACACAATCTACATGCAAAGCATTAGAATGACATGTGTCATGTGGGCCCCACACGTTTCCAAATGAAAGTGGGCCCACGTGCACTCACGCGTTCGGGTTCGATATTTCCGAAATACCGAGCTTACGTCGCGACGTTAATTAAATCGAATTTAAACAAATAATTACGCCTAGCGAAATTATTATTTACGTCGCTAACGAATTAATTCTAAATTAACTCGTTTGCCCGAATTAAAATCTAATTTTAATTCCGCGTCGAAATCTAATTTCGTTTAATATATCGAATATATTAATTTACCGATTAATTCCAAATTAATCGTTATCTCTCTCTAGACGATATTTTATCCCGGATAAAATATCTCCGTTATTAATCCTAGATTAATTTTTCTCTCACTTCTGTATAATCCCAGATTATTCAAGAGTACGAGTTGTGCGTCATCGGTGGATTATCGGGAAGCGACCCATGAGATCCCCGGATAATCTGGCAGTAAATACGGTCGTCGGAGTATCCGAATCACGTACGTACCAAGTACTACGTTCTACCGATTTACGAGACAAGGTCGACTCCTAGCAAAGCACCAAGTCTACCCAATTCTCCAGACATA
>SKCR01055192.1:0-45618 GCA_019454045.1 Zanthoxylum bungeanum | reverse complement strand
TGCTCCGAAGGGAATGGAATCAACCTTGAAGCCCTATCGAATCTGTCTTTGGGTGTCCCCTTTTCCGACCGATGAAAAAACAAAAACAAAATTTTGGAAAATAAAACCAAAAAAGTGTAAACAATAGCACGGATACATCAGAAAAGCGTCCTGTCCGATGCCTCCAAAACATAATTCTGAACCATTCAATTCAGTGTCCGGCGAACCAGGATTTGGATCAGAGAGCGTTAAAATGGTAAGGGCACATCCTCTATACTCGGGTCAATGGAGCCTGTGTATTGTACGAGGGCTCCTCCTTACCACGCGGAGCAGGCACACGCTACAGGGGGCAAACACATCCCGTGAGCGCCTCTCTTGGATCCAAATGATGAATGGATCAAAGAGTGTCCTGGATACTAAGGGCACATTCCTCCTTAGGTCCGACATCACTGGAGCTAGCAATTGTCACGGGGGGCATCATCTATCCCCGTGCTATGCTTTCTCATGATCCATTACACGGGTAAGTGAGGATCAAAGAGTGTTGGACACATAAGGGCATATCTCTCCTTATGTTCGGTAACACTGGAGCAAGCAATCGCCACGGGGGTATCATCCCTCCCGTGCTATGCCTCTCACGGATCCTATGTATCGAGTATGTCCCGGGCTATTCCGAGGACCCCGAGCTAAAAAAGACACTTGGTTCTGGGGAATGTCCCGTCCCCAGAACAATGAGCATGACTCGGTGGGACGTAACCCGACCCCGAGCCGAGCAATCAAGTTGCCTCGGCGGAAAAAAGATCCAGTCCCGAGCTGAATAATGAAGTGGCCTTGGTGCCAACTTTTTCTGAAACGGGCCTCGAGTATGTGAGGATCGAAGGTGTTCGAAAACATTGAGGGTATATTCCTCCTTATGATGGTAACACGGAGCAGGCAAACGCCACGGGGGTATCATCCCTCCCGTGCTATGCTTCTCTCGTCACTGCTGTTTTATCGCTTATATGGAATCGACTGGTTTCTGGTGTGGTCTTGTTGCTTATGCGTAGTATAGTTGTGGTGGTAGTTGCGGGTTTGGTGCTTTTGACCATGGACTGTTGTATTGAGTATGTCCCCGGAGTTTGAATATGGTTCAACTAATTTATTTTTATTTATTTTTAGAAGAGATGGTGAAAAATTTTGGAAAAGAAAATTTTATTTATATTCGGGGACATACTGCCCTTCTTACAACTCTCTGCGGGTCATTTTGAGAGAGGCTTGTATTGAATTTCTGTCCATTGTCGGGTTGCTGCAAAAGAAAAGAAGGAAGAGAGAATTTGCTGAAAGTATTTTCTCAACATCTCGGCGTTCCACGATTTTTTTTAATCTGGCGCCGTCCAGCTGTTCTAAGGCGTAAGCCCTGGCTTACCACCTCTGTGATTTTGTAGGGCCTTCCCACTTGGCACCTAACGAGCCCTCCTCTGGTCGTCGGGGTGTTTAAGGTGACCCTTCTTCAATACTAAGTCGCCCGGGAGGAGGAGTCGCGCTCGAAACTCTTATGTTGTAGAAGAGGCCATTCTTTGTTGGTAGATTGCCGCTTTCATAGCTGATTCTTTCTCTCTTTTTTTCGATCAGGTCGAGGTGGTTTTTGATAAGTTCTTCATTTTGCTCATTCCTAAAGTGGGGACCCTGTGAGTTGCTACCCCGATTTCTGCTGGAATGACGGCCTCACATCGTAAGATAGGGAAAATGGTGTCTCCCCTGTGAAATTTGTAGGTCGTTCGATGTGCCCATAGACTTCTGGTAATTCTTAGACCCATAAGCCTTTGCATGATCCGAGCCGAGCTTTAAGTTTGCATTGATGGTTTGTTTGTTGCCTCAACCTGTCCGTTTGACTTGGGATGGGCTGGCGAGAGTGAATTTTAAAGCGATCTGGAGGTCTTCGCAGAGCTTCCTGAATCATTTGCTATCGAATGTTTCCCGTTGTCGGTGATGATTGCCCGGGGATTTGAACCTGCAGATAATATCTTCTTTAAAACTTTGTGGCCTTCTTCTCCGTGATGATGGATAGCGGCTCGGCTTCTACCCATTTGTGAAATAGTCTATGGCCACGATTGCATACTTCGCCTGCCCTCGCCCTTTTGCATTGGTCCTATAATATCTAGCCCCCACTGCGCGAACGGCCAGGGGCTGGATATGGTGGTTAACTGCTCTGCCGGTTGATGGTGGATGTTGGCATTTTTCTGACAACCTTCGCATTTCTGGGCTACCCTCACACCGTCCTGATGCATGGTCGGCCAATAAAATCCTTACCTTAAGGCTTTAAAGGCGATTGATCTTCCTCCGGCGTGACTTCCACAGATGCCCGCGTGAATTCCCTGAGCACATAATCTGCTTCATCTTTGCTGCTAAACACTCAGGAGGGGTACGGTGTAGCCTCTCCGGTAGAGACCTTTCGATCAAGGAGAACTTGGTGCTCTTGAATTTTAGTTTCTTGGCTCCTTTTTGTCTTAGGGGTTCCCCTGTTTCCAGGTATCTCCTAATCGGTTGCATCCATGAGTTTTTGCCTTCTCTTCTATAATAATCTACCTCTGGCTATCCTATGCTTCTTTCTCGGAGGCATATGAGAGGGATTATTCTGGGGTTCTCGGTCTTCATTGAGGATGCGAGCCGGGCCAGGGAGTCTGCTTCACAGTTGTCTTCTCGTCCGATTTGTTCGAAGCGTACGTTCCCCATTTTCTCCGTCAATTTTTTTACTTCGGCCAAGTAGGCTATCATAGTCGGCTCCCTGGCTGAAATTCTCCCTTTAGTTGTTGAATGGCTAGCTGAGAGTCACTCCTTACTACCACGTCGTGGACTCCCACCACCATGCATAGCCTCAATTCGGCCAAGATTGCTTCGTATTCGGCTTCATTGTTTGTGGCTTTGAAGGCAAGTTTCACGGCAAACAACACTTCTTCTCTCACTGTTTTTCAGTGCGATTCCTGCCCCATTACCCTGTGAGCTAGCAGACCGTCCACTGAAATTTCCCATTTGCTTCCTCTGTAGTCAATGTTTGGGGTTCCGCAAGTCCGCAAAAAAATCTGCCAAGGCCTGCCCTTTTATTGCTACCCTTGGGAGGTAGGAAATGTCGTGCTCGCTTAGCTCCACCGACCATTTCATTAGCCTTCCCGAGGCTTCTGGTTTTTGCAAGATCTGCCGCAGGGGGTAATTGGTGTAAACTCCGATAGGTGTGGTCCTGGAAGTAAGGTCGTAATTTCGTGCTGCAGTGATCAAGGATAGGGCGACTAGTTCATGCACGGGATACCGGGTCTCTGCATCCAATAGAGCTTGCTGACATAGTATACTGGTCTCTGGATTTGGTCGGCCTCTTGCACCAGTACCGAACTCACTGCGTGTTTTGAAACAGCCAAGTACAAGTATAATGTCTCTCCTGGGAGAGGTTTAGCCAGGAGTGGGGGCTGTGCTAGATATTGTTTTAGCTGCTGGAAGGCCTCCTCGCATTCCGCCCAGTCGATCCCATTTTGGGCCTTCTTGATGACTTTGAAGAAGGGGTGGCATTTTCGGTGCCCGAGAGATGAATCGGTTGAGCGCGGCGACCCTGCCTGTTAGACCTTGCACCTCTTAATTTTTCTGGGGGATTTTAAATCTAGCACGGCTTGTATCTTCTGGGGGTTGGCTTCTATGCCTCCGGAACTCACCATGTAGCCTAGAAATTTTCTTGAGGCCACTCCGAATGCACACTTCTCTGGATTGAGTTTTTAAATTGTGTCTTCTCAGCAATTCGAAGGTTTTCTTTAGGTCAGTTACGTGACCTCTTGTTTCTGGACATTGTTATCATGTCGTCCACATATACCAACATGAAGTGCCGATGAGTGGTTTGAAAATTTTGTTTACCAGCCTTTGAAAAGTTGCCCCTGCGTTCTTCAGTCCGAAGGGCATTACTTTGTACAGTACAGTCCTGATCGGTGACAAAAGTGTTTTTCCTCGTCTTCAGGATGCATGACTTGATCCTGTGACCCTGAGAAGGCATCCATGAAGCTTAGTAGTCCTTGGCAAGATGTTGCGTCTACCAGTTGATCTATATTGGTAGAGGAAAGCTGTCTTTTGGACACGCTTTATTAAGTCGGTGAAATCTACACACATCCTCATTTTTTCCATTGGTTTCTTTACCAATACTACGTTTGACACCCACTCGGGTATTTACTTCTCTGATGAAGCGGCTTTTAACAGTTTTTCCACTCGGATACCACCGCTCTGCACCGTTCTTGATTGAAAGATCCTTCTCTTCTGTTTGACCGGTTTGAGTGACGGGTTTACTGCTAAAGCGGTGACTGATGAACTTTGGGTCAATCCCGGGCATGTCATTGTGTCCCCACGCGAAGATGTCGGGGTACTCCCGTAGACATTCTAGCAGGCCTTTTTTAGGGTTTCGTCCAAGTTCCCCCTATCTTTATGATTTTTTTCGGTCCGAACAGTCTTATTTCTTCTAACTCTTCAGCTGTTCCTAGCCGGGACACTTTATCCGGGCGAGGACCTGGTTCTTTCCTCTCGTTCTCGCCCCTCTGCCTCTTCTTGGTGCTTTCTTCAATGCAGAGGGTCTCTCGTGAGAGAGTGGCAAAGCAGATACGGGATATCTTCTGACTTCCCGCATATGATTCGATCCCTCCGGGTGGGGGAAATTCAGTTTAAGTAATAACAGGACATCGCAGCTTTGTTTTCATCATAAAAGGTCGGCCGATAATGACTTGGAACTGCTCAGACAGTCCACCACAGTGAGTTTACCATAACTGTCCGGGTCCTGAGGTGAGTTCCGATGGTTGTTGTCAGTGTATCTCCCCAGCGGGATGACCGTTGAGCCTCCAAAACCGTACAAGGGGGTTCGTCATTAGTTAGGGTTACGCACTCCACTCCCAGGCTTTCCAAAGCTCTTTGGAGATTATGTCTACCGCGCTTCCGGGATCTACCAGGATTCTATCTACCTCTGTGCCGCTGATTGTAGCTTTGATTATTAGCGCATCGTCATGGGGAAACTCACCCCTCGAGCATCCTCGTCGGTGAACATTATGGGTACGACCGACTTCTCGTGGTACTGGGGACCTTTCCTGTTTCCAGCACCTATGTCCCCTGTATTCGGCTATAGCTTTTTCTTGACCGGTTAGAGTCTCCGGCCAGTGTTTTCCCTCCTACGCGATGATGTTTCCTGCCGGTTTCGTGCCCTCTGTCTGGCTGCCATGGACTCATGGTCGATATAATTATTTAGATACCCATTTCGGGCTAGGTCCTCCATCTGTTCCCGCAGATCCTTGCATTCGTCCGTGTGTGCCCCCTCAGATTATGATGTACGCAGTAAGATTTTGTTCTTTTATCCGGGGGGAATTCCTGAGGTCGGGTTCTATCAAGAGGCTTTTCCTGTATCTCCATGATGATTTGCCCCGGTGGCTTGCTCAGGGGAATATATGCTTCTTCTTGAACTACATGATTCACCTGGGTCGCGACCCCTCTTTCCTGATCCCTTCGACGCATTGGTTTGAATTCTTTAGGTTCGGATTGAATTTTTTGAATTCCCTGTCGGTCGTCGGGGGCCTCTGTTCTTGTTGTTCTTTCTCGAATGGCCATCCCCCTTCGGGAGATCTTTTCTTTGCTTCTAACAAGACAAATTTCTGGGCTACCTCCAAAGCGGTGGCATAATCTGGTGTGTCTTGGATTCTTAGGTGAGGTCCACAGTTTTCCGATCCTTAAGGCTCCCTTTAAACTTTCCAGGGCCTATTGGGACTCGTACCCTCCGACTCGAGTACCATATTGTGGTACCTCTCGATGAAATTTTTAGGGGCTCTTCATCTCCTTACTTCATAAGCCTCAATTCTCCAATCGTCTTCTGGGGACGAAATGCCCCTTTAAAGTGTCGAACGAACGACCTTTTAAGCTGTGTGAAGCTTCCGATGCTCTCCCCGGGGCCAGACTTCTGTACTATAGGATGGCGGGTCCACCCAAAGTTAGGGGGAAAACACTTTGCAGATGGCATCTCCTACCACTCCCTGGACTTCCATCAACAGGACAAAGCTTTCGATGTGGGATTTCGGGTCAGAGTGGCCTTTGTAAGGTGCCATGGTCGGCATGTTGAATCGCTTTGGGAATTTTCGGACTTTATTTCTTCCGTGAGGGGAGATTCCCTCCTACCGTCCCGGGCATCACTTGCATCGGTCTTGAGGGATCCTACCCCCCACTTGGTCATCTCCTTTTTTTAACCAAGATTATCTCACTGGTTGTGCCGCCATGTCGTCTTCTGTGCCCCTCTGTGCGTCCATTGCCCCGGGTGCGGCGTTCCATCGTGCCTTGGAATTTCCTGCACATTTTCGCTATACTCCCTGTCCTATCTTCTGGAGTAGCGGAGACTATCATAGGAGGGATCTGGTGATGGTCTTCTTCTTCTTCTTCCCATGTGTCATCTGTTTGTGAATCTTTTCTACAACTACGGATTTTATCCGTAGGGCCCCTCCTTCTGGGTCCATCGTCTTCAATTGTATCATCCCTTTTCCCCTTCTGTTTTCACTTCTTCTTCGACTGGTTCCGACGTCGGGTCTCTCGTTGTTCCTTCCCTCCATTCTCTCCAGCCGATCCATCATGGATTTCATGCTTTCTTCCTTCTTTTCATCCAGTCTGTGCTGGACTCCCCGAAGATTGATTGATTGATTTCCGCCTCCTGCCATTGTCTTTCTCACGAACTGCTTTTTGTTGCGAACTCCCCACAGACGGCGCCAACTGTTGACGGTGGATTTTGGCCTCAGGGCAATATGGGAATATCACTTCCGAGGTAACCCTCCTTCAATAGTGAATTTGTTTGGTTATGGGGGAAACCAAAAGCAAACTTAGCAGAAGGTAGATAATGCGCCAATCAAACAAGGAGATTTAACGTGGTTCGGCGGATTTTTGTCCAACCTACGTCCACGGACACAAACAGAACTTATACTTTTATTGCTGAAACTCGTATCTCTTGTCCTTTTTTACAATTTTTGATTCTGATGCCACTTATACATACTCTACCCTTCTATTTATAATAGTGAAGAAATCAGATTCCTTCTAATATGAGGATTCCTAGTTGAAAACAACCTCATGTTCCCACAAGGATTCCTTAATCAAATCTACCTTTTCCTTTATCATTCTAGGACACTGTCTTCATCAGTATCTCTTATGAAGGTAGGACTGTCTTCTTATCCGTAAGGATAGGGTGTCATCTTCCGGAGCATGTCTCGCCATCTGGTCGGTCTTCATGAGGTCGGTCATAATGATCCTTTGATTTGAGAATGCTTCTATCGATCTGATAATGCTCGGTCATTCGAACCAAAGTGCTCGGTTTCCGACCATAAAGTGCTCGGTCTCTTCCTGTTGTGGTCGGTCTGTAACCATAAGGTGCTCGGCCTCTTATTGAAAAGTGATCGGGACCTTGCTGCTAGCTTTTTATGGGTCGGGTCGGCATTAATGATCCTGAACAAGAATGGGATTTACCTTTTTGCCCCTATCGTGCTGCTTTAAATACCATAGTGCCTGAAAACACCATCAACAAATTGGAAGACATGTTCCAGGCCAAAACAGCTCAGAATAAAGCCTTAATCATGAGGCGTTTGTTGAACCTAAAGCTACGGAGTGGAACTTCTGTTGTAGAACACACCAACGAGTTCCAAAACCTGGTGAACCAGTTGTCTGCAGTAGATATGCAACTGGCAGACGAAGTTCAAGCCCTCTTGCTACTCAGTTCTCTTCCTAATAGCTGGGAGACATTGGTGGTTACTCTCAGCAATTCCGCTCCAAGAGGTAAAGTTACCATGCTGTGGGACACAGAAACTGGACGACGCATGATGTCCCGGGCTCGCGGCCCGGTCGGGAGTACGGAGTAGCCACGGGGGACTAAACCGGAGAATAATGGAGTCGCCACCCGATGTGAACCGGGAAAATGAGATTTAAGGCCGCACTCACCCCTCGGAAAGGAAGACCTCAAACCGTTGGGTTCAGAATGGTCCCTTACTTATGCCACTTGTAATGAAAGGATTTATGTAATAATTTAATCAGGCTTAAGTAGCACTTATTTCCAAGAGTATCATGCTTCTAAATTCACATGTACAAAATAAAACTTACACATATATTTCACATCTAAGATTGCATGCTTGAAAGTACATCAAAAGAGTGACAAACATACAACTTCATTGGCATATTATATTCAAGAAAACACAAGCACACATACTAACCACACAAGCACATATGTGAGCACCTTCTCAAGTGGTACGTGGAATTGTATCCCAAGTACAGACCATACTACCGTCCATTCAGAATCGACTACGGAATTTATGTCTGGGTTTCCATCCGATATACCACAAGAAATAATACTCAAATGTTATCATGACATAGGCATATGAAGCGTAATACATTAAACAAATTGTACTCATACATATGGGGATAGCTACTAGGAAAACTATGTATGAAATCTGATGAAGAGGACTCAGTTCAGTGAGTGCGCGTTCGCGTAGCGTTTGAAAAAGTGTTCGAACGGTAAACAGAAGGTTCGCGTTCGTATAACATTCGAGAGCGCGTTCGAACGGAACCAGACCTGATGCATGATAAGACTAAGAAAGTACGTGTGTGTTCGCGTAGCGTTTGTAAAACGCGTTCGAATGAGAAACAAAAGGTTCGCGTTCGTGTAGCGTTCGATATCGCGTTCGAACGGTTCCAGACCTGATGCATGATAAGACTAAGAAAGTACGTGTGCGTTCGCGTAGCGTTTGTAAAACGCGTTCGAACGAGAAACAGAAGGTTCGTGTTTTTCATGTAGCGTTCGATAACGCGTTCGAACGGATCCAGACCTGATGTATGATAAGACCAAGAAAGTGCGTATGCGTTCGCGTAGCGTTTGTAAAACGCGTTCGAACGGGAAACAGAAGGTTCACGTTCGTGTAGCATTCGAGAACACGTTCGAACGGAACCAGACCTGATGCATGCAACACAAAGAATAAAGACAATAATGTCAAGCTCAGTATGTCCGATTGAACGTATCTTGCATTCAACCGAACACGCATCAACCGGCGCGGCAAAACATCGTGGTAAAGGGCTTTAACCCCTCCCCATAGGGGATTTTTCATTGCACTTACTAAGCCCATGCGCTCGATCGAATCATGCATTAAAAAACATAATATCAAACTTAGTATGCCTGATTGAACGTATCTTGCATTCAACCGAACACACATCAACCGGCGCGGCAAAGCATCGTGGTAAAGGGCTTTAACCCCTCCCCATAGGGGATCTTCATTCCACTTACTAAGCCCATGCGCTCGATTGAATCATGCATTAAAAAGAATTAAAAGCGATAATATCAAACTTAATATGCTCGATTGAACGTATCTTGCATTCAACCGAACACACATCAACCGGCGCGGTAAAGCATCGTGGTAAAGGGCTTTAACCCCTCCCCATGCGCTCGATTGAATCATGCATAAATAAGCAACATGCAGAATTCAAGTGACGAAAAAATAAATAAACCAAAGCAACACAAAACAAAGAGGGTGCCGTTTACTCAAGCGGTACGTGGAGTTGTATCCCGAGTACAGATCATACTACCGTCCATTCGGAATCGGCTATGAAATTTATGTCCGGGTTTCCATCCGATATACCGCGAGAGTTGACACATCTCTCATTTTATTCCACAGCCACAACATACAACATCTCATAACTCATGTATATTTATCTACTCAAGGGCCACAACATGCATTTCAACATGACAATCATGCAAGCAATACTCAATAAATAATACAAATAAAAAAAAACAAAAAAACAAGTGTGAAAAATACCATCAGGTCTAACCTTTTCGCCAACTTTCAGGCTTGCGTTTCACGGACATTAGAAGGGTACAGCTCCTCAACTTCTCCAGTTCACTGGTTTAGCGTCCTAGCTCACTGTTTTGCTGTTTTGCTTCATGTTCGAACTCCGTTCTGCTACTGTTCGGCCTCTGTTTTGCTGCTCACTGTTTAGGTCACCTGTTTTGACGTTTCCACGGACTGTTCTGAGTTTTTTCTGTGGGTTTTTAGTGCAGTCTTGTGTGATTATTTTAAGGATTATGAATGCCATTTTTATGTTACTGTTTTGAGGATTTTAAGGGCTGTTTGAGGGCTAATAGGAGTGCAGTTTTTTATGTTACTACTTTTAAGGTTTTTAGGGAATGTTTTAAGTGTATTTTGCTGCTGTTTTAGGGGTTAAATTACTGCTGTTTGGGCGTGTAAAACAGTGCAGTTTGTGTTCACTGCAGTTCGGTTTTTGTTGTAATTTTCGGTGATGGAGGGCTGCTGTATAGGGCTGGTTTCGGTGGCTTTAGGAAGATATAAAGGCTTGTTATTTTCGGTTATGGAGGGGTTAAGGAGGGTGATGTATTCGGCTATGGAGTGGAGGAGATGAAAAGAATATTTTGTTACTTATTCTTGTGATTGGTGTGAATGGAGAGCTTTGAAAGGGGTTGGAAATTCTTTGCTTCTTTATTTCTTGTGATGGGCGTGAACTAGGAGAGGTGAATGCCTTGGAGAGGTGTGGTTTATATAGAGAAAGGCTAGGGCTTCACCTTGTCTCACAAGGAAGGGATTTTGGGCATTAAAATGAGGATTTGATTTGGTATTCAACAAGGAAAGGATTAGATTGATGGGGGACAAATCTTGGCTAGATTAGGAATACAAAATATTTAATTTGTTATGATTGATTTTAATTAGGCATGACATCTTTTTAATTTAGTATGTGATTTGTTTAGTTTGGTATATAATATATTTGATTTATCTTAATTAGGTATGATTATATTTTATGTTTTATTTAATTGGTAAATGGTTTAATTATTTTATTTAATATTTAATTTAATTTCCCATGTGTTTTATTAATTGGGATGTGTTTTATGGGCTTTGGGGGGCTAATTGGGCTGGGGTACGAGGCATGCAGCAAAACCAGAAATACCGACTCCGTTCGAACGCCCATTCGAACGCTACACGAATGTCCGCAATCTGCCTGACGTTCGAACGAAGTAACGAACGCAGCACTAACGAAGACAGTGAACTTGCGAAATGAACTTGATGACGTACTTATTCTGAATTTCCTCTTCCGACCTCCATTTCCCGCAATATCCTTAGCTAAAAAGGTAGTGCCTCCAACTGAGACTCATCATCGGGTTTCACATGCGAAAAATGCAATGCCTACACATGCATATGGTAAAAGATGCCCTGTAGAATGAGGAGTCCAGGAGAAAAGATGCTGGCTCAGAACAGACAGAAGCCTTCGTCAAAGAGACTCGAGGAAGACATCAATGAAGAGAAAAAGAGAGAGGCAGAAGCACAACCAGGGGCAGATCCTTAGATGGAAGGAAGCCTACCTATAAGTGCTATCATTATGGTATTGTAGGCCACCTAAAGAAGAATTGTCGAAAACTGCAACGAGAGCAGAGACAAGGCAATTACCAGCCGAAAAATGATGAAGGATATACATTAGTCGTTGTCCAAGCAGATGTAGAAATATGCTCCATGCAGGAAGAGACATGCATTCACAACGCAACCCAAGATATTAAATGGGTGGTAGATACTGCAACATCCTACCACGTCACTCCTCACAGAGATTTCTTCACAACCTACAGAGCATGAGACTTTGGATCAGTGAAGATGGGAAATATCAGTTCCTCTAGGATAGTAGGAATGAGTGATATTCAGTTGCGGACAAATGTCAGGTGTACATTGACCTTGAAGGATGTCCTGCATGTTCCAGAACTTCGGCTGAATGTACTATCGGGGATAGCTCTTGACAAACAGGGCTATGACAATCACTTCCGAAATGGCACATGGAGAATGAAAAAATGTGTCATGGTTGTCACCCAATGACATGCTTGCGGCGCACTATACAAGACTCATGTGAAGATTTGTGCAGACAGCCTCAATGTAGCTGAAAAGAAAGCTTCTCAAAATTTGTGAAACCAGAGACTCGGACACATGAGTAAGATAGAGTTGTCTACCCTGAACAACCTTACAAAGGATGCTGCACGAGGTCTTTGCAACCACTACTTGATTGGTAAGCAACACAGAGTCTCGTTTAATTTCTCTTTAGAGAGAATATCATAGTTGCTCAGTCTGGTGCACTCTGATGTTTGTGGTCCCTTGAAGGTTGATTCATTGGGCGGTAACAAGTATTTTATGACTTTCATTGATGATGATTCTCGAAAAATCTGGGTGTATTTCCTCAAGAAGAATGATCAGGTCCTAGATCAATTCAAGCTGTTCCACGCCATGGTAGAGCATGAAACAAGGAATAAGCTTAAGTGCCTTCGCACAGATGATGGAGGCGAGTACAGTTTCAGAGAGTTCGAAGCCTACTGCAGGAGACACGTCATTCGACATGAGAGAACTGTTCCACACACCCCACAATATAATAGTGTCACTGCGAGAATGAATCGCACCATTATGGAGAAATTCAGAGGAATGATCAGTATGGCTAAGCTTCCAAAGCCATTCTGGGGAGAAGCTGTTTGTGCCATCTATTACCTGATCAACAGATCACCATCTTTACCGTTGAACTTGGAGATTCCGGAGAAAGTATGGTCTGGTAAGAATCCCTACTACACTCACCCTAGAGTATTCGGTTGTTTAGTCGTTGCACATGTATCCAAGGAGCTCGGGAAGAAGCTCGATGCAAGGACAACTCCATGTATATTCCTAGGTTATGGAGATGAAGAATTTGGATACAGACTATTGGATCCGAAGAAAAATATGGTCATCAGAAGCCGAAGTAGAGTTTCGTGAAGACCGAACAATTAAAGACATTAAAATGCCCATAATGTCTTCTAATTTCAGTGCCGACAGAAATCCAGACTCAGCACCAGCATAATTGGCCACAGATATGGTGCACGAGGAAATTCCAGAAGCAAAACCAGATGAGGCAAATGAGGATGTTGAGCAGGGGGAGACACGACATGTTCCATCGAAGATTACAGAAGAGAGTGTTGAGCAGGGGGAGCCGCAACCCACTCCACTAGAAGCTACAAGATCATTCACAAAGATGGATGATGATAGACCTCCAGAAACTAGTAGACCTCAGAAAAGAAGATATGAACAAGGTAGGATTCCATCAACAAGATATCCAGGATCCGAATATATTCTGCTTACTGATGAGGGGCAGCCAGAGAGTTCTCACAAGGCAAGAAGGCACTGAAGAACAAATCGGTGAAGAAACACAACAGAATATTATTATGCAGAGACACAATGGATTGTACTATGCAGAGACATAGCAGAAGAATATTGTACAGAGATGCAGTGAAGTGTGATGTGCAGAGACACAACCGACAGGTCGACAAAGAAACAGTGATCGGGATAAGTTAGAGCTGTGCAGAGACATAGCCAGGATAGCTGTCAGATGGAAATCGTTTCAGATGCAGCTGGATGGGGATAATTGTAGAGTCCAACTTGCATGAAGCTGTTTTGGCCTGAAGCATGAAGCTGCCAAGAAGCTTCCCACCATGTTCCAGCAAGGTCCAACTAGCATCATCAACATGAAGAATGAAGCCAATGTGACTTTCGGTGGATCCATAAAATCATGAGAAATTGGTGGAAATCACTGTGCATTTATTGAAAATCAGAGCCAACATTTGGCTATAAATACTGAGCTCGGTTTTGAGCTTAAAGCACCCCAAAGAGTGTGTAAGCTTCAGTAGAAAGCTTAGAGAGTGTGTGAGGTTTTTTGTATTTTGTAAAGTTTAAACACTTTGTATCTATTCTAGTAAGTAATAGAGTGATTCGGTTTTTTCCTCAAACACATTCTAAAGTGATAAGAGAATCACAACACTTGGTTTTCTTAAAATTTGAGAAACTCATAACATGAAAGTTGTAGATTTATGTTTAAGATTTCCAACGCCACTGAAATCACTGGAATCGAATATTGGTAGCTCAAGTTATTGTTAAAATACTAAAAGTTATCAGTTATGCGATAAAATTTAAATTATTGCGATAATAAAAAATATATATATGTGATCCCGGAATAATGTATACACATAATGAACATGCTAATAATGCATGATTAAGTACTAAAATATGTCTCGTAAATGCATGAGGAAATTCATAATTAAACCGTACTGAACAGGGTATTACATTATGACATAATATTCAGAGTAATGATATAGATTAAAGGACGAATAAAATATGATAAAATAGTCAATAAAATGACATCGTTTTAATGTTTTTATTATATTTTAATTTGCATCCTATTAAAAACTCTTACAATGAGCCTATTTATAGGAGTTCATTTTCAGACACAGCGAGTGAGACAATTGCCTAAGGCCTTTAGGGATGATAATGAATCAAATATCCAAAAATTTTGAGATAACGAAACTTATATCTAATATTTGATTCTTGTCTATGACTAAAAATATTTACGCTCGGTATCCATATTCGAAAACATTTGAAAATTTGGATATTAATATCGACTGAAATAATCAAAAAATTAAAAAAATATATATATAAACCTACTACCAAACGTTGGATATCCATTATATGATCTAATATTATTCTTTTCTATTTCTTTCTTCTTTTTCTAATAAAAAAAATATACATTGTTATTATTTATTTAATTTTATTATTATTATTTTTAGCCGACCAAATTTAATTTCGTTTATATATTTTCAAAATCGAAATCTAATCATTATCCAATATATTCAGAAATCGTATAATTTTTTAGTCAAATAATAATAATTATCCAAATATCCGACCACATTATCATCACTAAAGTCCCCACTTCAACATAAGCCCCTTAAGATTTTGTATAAATGTATAACCGTTCGAAACATTTCTTATATAATTAATTAGAACATACTTTATAAGGCTTCACTTTTAATAAGTTTTATGAAAGTTATTAATTTATGTCAATTTTTTATTAATAGCTTTATTTTAAATCTATGTCATAATTGATTGAACATTATTACAAAAATTCTTGTTTATGAGTTATTGATTTATTTTTAATTTTTTTTATTTACTTGAAGTACAAATTTCGTTTTTTCTTTACTAAATTGATTATTAAACAATATTAATACAAGCACAAAAAATATGTAAAAAATAAATGTGTATAAAGTGATGTTTTCACCTTTCAACCAATTATTTCACGTGATATCATTTTATACACACTTATTTATAGAAAATATTTATAGCTAGATTATTATTTATTATTAAAATATTTTTTTTAACAAGAAGGTTAATGATGAAAGAAATAAAACAACAGTTCATAACTCTGTCAACTGTCATAGGCCGGTGCGGTGATAGAATAATAGCCATCATAAACTGATGCAAGTGACAGAACAGCTGACATAAGAGGATTGATTGAGAAGGTAATGGAAATTATGACTAGAAGTTATAATGATGACCAAGTGATGTAGGGTGACGTCGGTGTATATTGTAAGTCACATTAAAGTGACATTAGTGGGGGTTATCAATTTTTACACTTGAGAACACTTGTAATTTGAGAACAAAATACTAGTTAGAGTAAGTTAGTGATAGAGAGAGAGAAAGTGAATCGTGTACCTGACCACATAGAGAACCCAATGGGTTATTAGTTATATATTGTAATTTCTTTGCTAGGTGCTCAGTTGGAGCAATTTCTTTACTAGTTTTAAAAGCCCTCAACCTAATAAAAATACTTTTTTTTCCTTGTGTAGACGTAGGTTGGAGTCACTCCACCGAATCACAAAAATCCATGTCCTCATGGTTATTTATCTTTTGCTAAATTTATGAGGTTCCCACTAACCAAACAAATTTACAGTTGGGGAAGATTTGTTCGAGGGGTGATTTCCTTATACAGCAGTGATATGCATACATACAATCTCACTTACAAAAACTACACCCATCTCATTGTAGCTACAGTGATTGCTACAGTAATCACTGTAGCTACAGTGAGAGGGGTGTAGTTTTTGTAAGTGAGATTGTATGTAAGTGTAGCATTTTTGTTCCTTATATTGTTCTTTAACTCAATGTGAACTTTATGTGGACTGTAAAGTATGGATTGGAGTCTAACCGTGTATATATATAATCAATATATTGCAATTGAGAGTTTGGATGATAGATTTTTATTCTAGCTTTAGAGGGAAAAAGTAAAATAAACTTATATTATTAAAGGAGTAGTCAAATTCATTATTAAAATCTAAAATATCTCAAATTCAATTTTAGTATATAAAAAATAACTGATAAAAGAATATTTATCCAATACACCGTTCATATATTTTAAAATGTAAATTTGAGTTAGACCACCATTACTATTTATAAATTTATTATTTGATTATATATTATTGTCATTATCTGACTCATTCGTATTTTAAAAAATACAAACGCAAGCGTCGCATAATAAATATTAATTAATGCTATAAGATTTTCTTTTTTAAAAAAATAAATAAAAAATTAATGCTATATATGCACAATTGTGACCATCAAATTTTAGTCGTGATCATGTTGGGCACGTCATAAAGAACTTAATCAATTCTTGAAATATATATATATTTTTTTGAAGTGTTGAAATAATTTATTTGAAAGAACCTTTTTTCCAATTCCAAGCACGTGTGATTGTGATTTCAAAGTTTCATTGTCATAGATAACAAGCCAAGAGGTATTGTTTTAAATTCCCTTCATAAAAAAAAACAACAATTATTTTAACTCTTTTGAAAGTTGGGAAATAATTTAGCAGCCTTATAGTATAGGAATGACATACATCCCAATGGAACCTTAAGAGACTTCTCAATTTTTATTTTTATTTTTGAGAAAATGAATTCATTTTAAGAGCTAAATTAGCTAAAATATGGGCAACACCATTGACATGCATGCCTTGGGACTCTTCCCATTAAAATCTAGGAATGAAAATAAAAAAAAATCAAAATTTAACCGTGGTGATAGTAAAGGATAATTTTGATATCTATTGTTTTATTTGGAAATAGATGAGGGATTAGTTGAAACCCTAATTATCCAAATAGTGAATATTATTCATGTTATAAATAAATAAATATATTGAGGTAGTTAATGTAATATGAATATGATATGATTAATAAATATGTTCGTATATAAAAAAATTATATCGTATCTATATCGTCTGATAACGTCGTGGCCCATATTACCAACTCTATCCACATACCTACATACAGGAATCAGAGGATACCGATATCCTCCTCAATCTATCACCATCCATATTCCTGTTTGACAAAAATAATTTACTTATCCATCATAAATAATTGTCATTATTTTTGTTTACGATTATCTTACCCATAGTGACATGCTAATAAATGAGGACAAAAATATTTTAAAGCTTAGGAACTTTTAAGTTATTTTAATTTAAAATTTTGATACAAATTCCTTAAGAGATGTGTTTTTAGGGTTTGGATGAGATATGGTGTAATAAATAAGGGATATATTTAGATTTTTTTTTTTTACAATTTTTTTTTTTGACATAAATTCCCACTTATTATTTTTGCGCAATCCAATGGTGGATATTTTTTTTTTTTTTGAAAATTCCAATGGTGGATATAAGATCAATAATGTTACCCTTTTTTTAACTTTAATATTTAATAATTTTTTTAAAAAAAATATTACAATCTAAAGTTGATTATGAGTTTAAATACATTGGATGATATAGAGAAAAATTAATTAAGCCTCATTTTTGCGGGCTTGAATTCATGCCCCTCAATATACCAACGGGCATGAGTTATCAAGGAGCTACGAGTCCATTGACGACCATTAGATATTTAAATAGGGAGTTATTCCAATTTAGTTTACGTTCAAAATAAATTTTACATTTAGTCCACCTATGGCCTATATATAAAACGACATAAATATACATTGTAAAATAATGTTATTATAAATTTGTTCCACAAAAAATAAAAACTCACACATGTATGAGAGCAAATTTGGTGGCTTTTTCTTACAACTTTAAACTTAAAATCTAAATATCTCCCAAAATATAATTTATTTCAATATAAAACTTAGTTTCAAGAAAAAAAAAATGACATATTATTAATTTATAAATCATAAACTTTAAAATAAGTTCTATTATCGGTATGTTTCGACGAAAAATATGTCAATAATGACACTTACATATATAAGTTACCGATCAATTATTTTTAAACATTCATATCACTTTCATCTGGATTTCAAATCATAATATGTAAAATGATATATATAGTTAACATTCATACCTATAACTTTCATTAAAGAACCTCTCTCAAATTAGGACTTCCATAAGATCAGAATCAGCCCCAAAATCGTTATATCGTATCTGTCACAATCATAATTACACAATCACGATGTCAGTCACGATGTTAGTCACATATACAATTCTCAATCACAATTCTCAATTATAATAACAGTTACAAATACTCAATCATATTTTTTCATCCATAATATCAGTTATATTTCTCAATTATAATGATAATTATAAATACCCAATCACAATTGTAATATCAGTTATAGTTACAATGTCATTATACCTACCTAATTCAAATGTTCAATGACACGATCAAAAAGTGGTTCTTTACTCCCAAATATAAAAGTGTCGAAATAATAAAATAACACGGTAAATCTGAGGTCGATCCACAAGGAATAGATTTAATATGATAAAATAATAATTTGAGTGAAAATAAAAAGATTTTTTTTTTGAAATGATTGGAAATTTTTAAATTGAACTGCAATAATAAAATAAAATATTGGGGTTAGGGGATCCACTTTTAATATTAAATTTAGAAATCTCACATGTTATAATATATAAATTGTCATTATTACCCAATTAATTTATTTCTGGAATTAATTCTGCCAAAACATATAAAACCAGTCATAAAGACGGTGATAACTTTTGTCTATAACAAGTCCAGTTAGGTACTCAATTACACCAAATAAATAAAACCAGCCATATATGTGGTACCCAAGTTCGTCAATAATTAATCCAGAATTAAATTAAATATTAATAATTATATTACAATTTATATATTATAATATAAGTGAGATTAATCTAAATTTTCATTTTAAAAGCTTCACATTTTTACCCGAGCAAAACGAAATTAGCTACTCATAATTTTAAATAAAAAAACACACATAATTTTATTACTGAAAGAACAATAAATTACAAGAAAGTTTTTTAAAAAAACACACACAAGAGCTAGAAATCCGCAAATTTTCAGAGAAAACTATGGAAATCTGACATAGGAAAAATGAGGTGTAGAACACCTCTATTTATAGAAATTTTACAAGCTTTCTCCATCATTTTCTCTACCAAAAGTTTGACAATTATAAATTGTCATTTTCCATTTTTTTTATAATGACTTTAATAATTACACATAACACACTTATGATTGTTCATCAATTTCGGCATTGAAAAACTCAAAATTAGAAAATCTTGTGAACTTCAAAGTTGTATATCATTGGGTCTTCTTTCATCTGGAACTGAAATCACCTTACTCTGATATTAGAGTAAAAATATATGGCCAAAATACAAAAAATATGTAAAATTAGAATTTCCGAAATTATACACTGTTAGAACGCTCTTTCTAGTTTCTGGTCTCCAAAATCCAAATGTTAAGTCCATTTTTCTAGTTAAGCATCCAAAATATTATTTCACCTACATAAGAAATAAAAATCACAATATAAACATAAATTTAATTATTATTTCACAAATGTGCTAAATTAAGGGATTAATGAAACTACAAGTGTAAAATGATTTATTTTCCTTTGAATAAATGTACACTTTTTTATTGTTCATCACACCCCTCAACCAGCTTATTACTAGTCCCTAGTAATTTAAGCGAAAACTTAAAAGACAAATTATTATCCAAGTTAGTAATTGTTTTCTTTCTTTCTAAATAATCAAATAAGTAAATTCTCCTATACTTTTTACCATTCTTCCATACATACATAAACAATGTATCAATATATTCATTGTATCCATAATACTCACAGGTCATATTGAAAAGAGAGTAATATTTTTGTTCTAGAGTTATATCAGAATTCACACATTTTTGGCAAATGATATTTATTTATAAACAAAAAAAATAGTTTTTTTTTTTAAAAAAAAATAATTATACATCTTCAATCCTTGTAACAAGTTTTGGGTCAGTGACTCCCAAACTAGTTGGCTTTAGGGCACTAGGTGTTAAGACACCCCTACAGACTTAATTGCTCAGATCTTAGATGTTAAAAAGAAGAAGTGTCTGATTTCCTTAAGCTTTCTCTTTAACCCATGTAACGAGTTTTGGACCAGTGACTCCCATACCAGTTGGCCTTAGGGCACTAAGTGTTAAAACACTCATACGAATTTAATTGCTCGGGTTAGAGAGGGTACGAACTCGAACTTATTCACACATTTTTTTTTACAAACTCAAGCTCTACTGTTTTACCTGAACAATCACTGCTTGTTGAGGCAAGATATATGGTTACTAAGTAAAAGCATGGTTAGTTTTTTTTTGAATAAAAACATAAATTTCACTGCCTTTAGGTGCTACCTACAACAAACTAGAAAACTGGATATTACAAAATTTCCACTTACAACTCATGATCATATGTTACCGTGGATGTTGATAATACATGTCAAATGAGCTTATGAAGATCAAATTTAATCAATATTATAGAGAATTCATAAATTTAAATGATTCAAAAAGAAATGAACAAAAATAACTTGTTACGAATTATTTTTATAATTATTTTGAAATAAAAATAAGTTTTTTACATAAAATAATTTTTTTTTTAGAAAATAACACAAACGAAAAATAAAAATATTTTAGTCAACTATCCACTCCCCCTAACCAAATTGAGACATTGTCCCCAATGTCTGAACAAGAAAAAGTATAGTTTAGAAGATATCATTTGGTTGTATGGAATTGAGAATTGAATCTACAATATTGCTACTAAAAAGAAAAGTTATAGTTTAAAACAATAAAATAAATTAAAACAGTAAATTGAAATGTAGTTGTGATTATGACTCACATCTCCCTCTGGTTTTACGTCCAGTAACGGCTTGAACGCCCTTTATAGGTCGATGATATGCTTCCCATCCAATTTTCTTACAAATTGGCAAACATGGTCTTTTAAAGTCAGATTCCTGAGACCGTATTGTTGTCTTTCTTTTTGAAATTGTGCATGTAAACTGCAAATCAGTCTTTGAAAAAAACTAGGATGTGTCTCAGGTGTCAATGATATATTATCTAATGACTCCGTACTCAAGTCATCTTTAATGAATTGATTTTTTTCTTCGCGATTATTAGACATCATTCCTAAAAAATGATAATGAGTGTTGCACATCCAACGTGCACATTTATAACAAACACCTAATTATTTAGCTCTTCATTTCTTAGCATAGGTGCTTTTCTCCAAACCAGTTATATAAGAGATGAATGAATCAATAAATTTAAGGACTCATGCTTTAACCATTTATTTCTTGTAAGGGTTTAATATTTTTTTGGGTGGTCGAAGGGTTCTGACATTATCTTTGAAATGTATCCTGCGTGTCCATTTTAAAGGATTAATGCCTTTTATATCTTTTAAAGTTCATCTGATTCCTTGTTTATGTTTTCTCAACACATTTAACAACTTACTTTCTTGATCGCTTGTCAGATAAGAAGAAATTAATGCATGGTAAGTTTATTTATCACCAAGAAATGTATATTTCAATCCTTCAGGCAAAATCTTTAATTCCAATATGGGAGCTTCTTCATGTTTCTCTTCTCCAAGTGTTCCTAATTCCTCAAAATTTTATTTCCCTCCATTCGTCTTCCAGTACCTGTGTAGAATCAAGTCAAGAAAAATCATTAGAAACTGAATCTAATTGCGTACTTGATTTAAGAAAATTAGTTGTACAGGTTTTCATAGGGTCAGATTCACTCCCATAAATATGTTCTTCCAAAAATTAGTTCAATTAGTTCCATGTTTTCATTTTCACAATCCCCATCGTATGATTGCTTGCACATATTAAAAATATTAAGCTTCAACGTCATATTGTCAAAGGATAAATCCATGATTCCATTCCTGCAATTAATTAAAACATTAGCTATTGCTAAAAATGGACGACCAAGTATTATAGGAACTGGCTTATAACTGTCTGCTACAGGTTGTGTTTCCAAGACAATAAAATCCACATGATAAATGAATTTATCTACTTGCAATAACACGTCTTTCATAATTTCTTTCGGTACCTTGACTGTGTTAGGGTTGGTGCTCGGAGTGCCAATCCGGATAGTATTTATGTCTGATTCATAAATACGAGCAATTGTATTTTCCATAATATTATTAATTTACCGGTAGCACCCTTGTCTTTTATACACTTATTCGATCTAATCTCGATTAGATTGAAACTAAATCTAGTTTAGTGATACGTGTATATTAGACAAAGACCCTAGAATTTACAGTATAGTTCACAGTTACAATGCAGTTTGTAATTGACATTGGGAAGCGCATTATTAGTTGTATATCCTTAAATAAAGTTCATAGTCAAGATTTGCTAACACGGGTCGGTTAGTAAAATTCGCTGAGACCAGTACATGTTGTATATCGTGACTTGGTCTGATGGTTTATCCCAGTGAACCATGAGTCTCAGGAGACTCGTATAGACATGTAAGTGTTTATTTGATAAGACACTGAACGACTCACTGAAGGTTTCCTAATAGATGGTACACCAACGTCAATAGGAACCTTCTCGAGTTGAGCGAGCATAGTGGTCCTTCGACTTGAGATACCACCGTGGATATATGAGCTATCCTCCACACTTTGATGGCAGTCACGTCAACGATCTAGCCATGATCAGACCTCCGCCTGTTCGTTGGGTGTGGACTGATACTCATGATATCCAGTGCGTATCAAGATAGGATCCGTCAGTCCTGTGTACAGGGCATAGACATCCTCACGTGTTTACGATCTAGTAAATCCATGACCGTGGTATAACGTCGGAAACCAGTTCCGAGTGTTATTTAGAGATCGTAAATTGAAAGTCGATTGTATTACACCAAACAGATTTGATGTTTTTATCTATATCTCAGGTATAATACAGATAGCCTGTGACAGGGGGATTATATGTATGCTATAACCTCGACTTATATAGTTTAGCGAGATTATCTGTGGTCGTCATAATCCATGAGTGGGTGGATTATGGACACAAAATTGGATTTCGTGACGGATAAACCTAAACTTAGAGAGTCCCACAATATGAAGTGTACTCGTTGAGCACTTGAGCAACTGGATATGAATAACACAGATTATTCATAATACTTCATCGGATTTGTAACACCCCAAATTATTTTTACCCATATTTTTATATTATTATTTTTGGTGGGTAGAATTTTAGGACTAAATTAGTAAGTTTGTGGAAGTTAGAATTAAAAATGTGGTTAAGATCAAGTTTAGGGTGGCAAATGAAATTTGCCATGTTAGTATATATTGTACACACACAAAACCCTATATTCTTTTCAGCAGCAGCCACCCTTTTTTTAAAAAAAAGAAAGAAGTATCAGAGCAGACGTGAGAGAAAAAGAGGAAAAAAAGGGAAATAGAAGCTTTAGTCCCGATCTGGCCGATCCGAAGTTCAAACCCGACCGAGTCTTTAAGGAAAAGTGTAGATCTCGTCGAGAGGATTATTTTGGTGGTGGTTTCATCTCGGGAAACTCCCAATTTTCGTAGAAACCTCGGTAAGGAAATTTTTTATGGTTTTTCTCGATTTCCCGTTGATCCGGAACTCCGATCGACGAACCGTCAGCGGCATTAGAACCGGGAAGATAAGAGAAACGCTCGGCCGTCGGAATTTTCTTCATCTGACCGAAGTGTGGCACTCACGCGCGCCTTATGTGGCGGCGCGTGAGGCCCACCTGACAGTAAGCTCTTGCCGACTTCCCGAGTATCCTCCGTGATTTTCAGACCATTCCGAGTAGTAACGGACCTCCGAATCTTAGTTTTCGTTAAGTTTGCGAGAGCGACCGAACCACGTTTCTTGCATATTCTTTCATCTATTCTAGTTAGGATTATGTTCCTTATAGTAAATTCTTCTGTCTGTTAGGTGATCGTGATACCGTAAGCGGGGACGGTCCTGCTGCCTAGTTCCTTTATCTGTAGTCAGCTCTCCAGGTGCGTGGATAAGCCTGTAACATTGATGTTTTCAAAAGTATATAGTATGTATGTTTTCTTAAATGAATTCTTAAGGTAATGCATTAAATGATTTTATTTTTAGAAAGTTTATATTTTTGCTATAAGGTATGGATCGAATTTTGATTATGTTGAAATCATGTGTTTGTGATATATGAGAAACTTGCATGATTTTGAGATATATGAGCATGGATTTCAGAAATGATTTTATGCTAGGATGCACCCCGTGTACATATATGTTGCCAGTTTATTTGCCTTGAGATGAGGTCTCATGTTGCCAGTTTTGCTCCGGATGCCAGTTATTGCCGTGGAGATGCCCCATGTTGCCAGTTTTGCCGTATTTGTCACGAGTGTGTGCATATAGATGAATAAACAGCTTTATTATTCAGAGTATTTTTTAGCAGTATGAGTTTATGAGAAATGTGATTTATCATTCAGAGTATTCTTGAGCAGTATGAGTTTTATGAGAAATGAGATTTATGATTTCAAGTAAATGATGAATTTATTGATTTACAGCTTTATGTACCTATTTATAGTATGAAATACTTATTCGATCCACCTTGTTACTTGTTTATCCACGGCACTAAGCTGCGATCCATTGCACTAAGCGTGAGCTTAACCATTTCCTTAACATTTCAGGTTTAGCAGATTAGTAGATCATCTTTTCTTATGCTGTTTCGTCATCATTTCCTGCCAGTAGAGAAATGTTGTGCCAACAGTAGAGTGTCTTTGTTATGTTTTGAAACTATAATTCTAGTTATGTATTTTATTGGAAGAATTTGTTGTCTAATGTTAGGCATTGAGCCTTTATTTGTTACTGAGGATGTTGTATCTTCTTCTTGGATATTATGTTGAGTTGGATCATGGAGATCCTATGTTATGATGATATTTTCAGTTTAGATTTTTCCTTGTATTTGGAGGATTAGTCCATATTACAGGGGGAACTCTGCCAGTTTCAAGTCTCCGTCTCACCCCTACTCTACCAAAGGGGACGGGTGTGACAGGATTAAATGAGTTAATCTGAATCGTTTAATCGGTTAAACGATAACACATACATTAGGGGATTTTGTCTGTTAAGAATTATTGTGAACTTGTATTTGATACATAATACGATTAGATACACATTAATTATTCGTCAAATGAGATTTTGACACATGATATAAATATATGTATTTATTATTTATTGTAAATAAAAAAATACATATATAATAATAATAATATTAATTGATTATTTAATATTTAATTGTTAAATATTATAATGATTCATTAATTCAATATTTTTCATTAAATGTTATGAAATGTGGTGAGTTATTATTGGTGCATTTGGCATGAATTTAATTACACTTTGTTTGTCCAATTATGATTGGCTAAAATAAAGTGAATTTGGTATTTAATTTGATTAAATTTAAATGACAAAATTACCCCCCCCCCTATTGTCAATTTCGAAATTAACATATATTTAAAGGAAAAAGTTGATTTCTTCTTTACTTCTTGATCACCATTGCAGTGAGCACCATGACAAAAATGGGTTTCAACCTTGCTTTGAAAATCCATGAAGATTGTAAGAAAAATCAAGAAAAAAAGCTTGGATTTATGAGTTTTAAGTAAGTCTTCATAACCCATGGCTTAGAAATTTGATTTCTTATTTTCTTGATGACTTAGAATAGTTCTAGGGTTCTTACAAATCTGATTTTTTTTTTTGGGCTTTTGGTTGTTGTGGTTGATTTGGAAGTTTGGAAGCATGTGTGAAGTGATATTGGTGAATATTATTGTAATATTAAGCCAATTTATTCAATTATTGAAGTGTTTCCATTCTAGAGTTGTTGATCCACTCTAAATAGCCTAGAATTGTTCTTGGGTTGTTCATGTGTGGTGATACTCAATTGGTGTTGGTTTTTATTTGATTACTCTTGTGTAATTTTGGATTAAAGCATGAAAATATGGTAAATTTCGTTTCTGGATCAGACCTGCACTTGATTCTGTTTTGGTGTTGAAAATGTTCTCTTTAGAATGTATTGGATGTGTTTTGGGAGTTGGCACAATTGCCGGAAAGTATTTCCAACTTGAAATAAGCGAAAACGGCCAAAAACGGCTTTACCGGGTGACGGCTATCCAAACAGTGAATCCGTCACTATTTGTGCAGCCCATGAACTGCCCCGACACTATTGGAGCTGACCTGGGCAGTTTCCATAAGTGTCGGGTAGTCGGTTCGGTCAAAAACGTGTTTTAGGCAATTTTACGAAAAAACGGTTTTCGTAAAAGTTTCGCGAGTTTTCAACTTGTTTATGTCAATATTTGATATTGAATAAATAGGTTTAGGTGAAATATGAATAAATCATTCATATTAGATATTGAATAATTTATTCTGTATTTTGAAAAAGTTTTAAAATACGATTTCGCCCGAACACGCGCTTCCGCTGCGCCCCATCGCCCAAAAGCCCAACAGACTGATCTATCGGAAAATAAAAGAGTAGTTGAGGTTGGTTTTAATTCACCAATATTAAGTTGTTGGTAAACCGAAAATGGAAATAAATTGACACTGGCTCCAAGATCAAGCAAAACATGTTCAATTTTTTGATTTACAATAATATATAAAATAGTTAGACAACCAGGATCTTTTTATTTTAATGCATTATTGGCTGAGAGAATGTAATTTACTTGTTCTGCCAGAAAAGCTTTCTTTCTTACCTGATATTTTCTTTTAGCGGTGCACAAGTCTTTCAAAATTTTGGTATAAGATGGTATATGTTGGATGACATCTAACAAACGAATATTGACATTCACCTATTTGAATATTTCGTATATCTCTGGGAATAGTTTAATTTCTTTATTTTTAATGCATGATAAAAATTGTTATCATCAACGACGGGTAATGGTTCATCAACCCTTCCTTACCCTCTGAATTTGATTTATTTTCAGCTTTGTGAGGTTCAATAATAGGTCACTGGATGACCTTACCATTGCAAAGAGTAATAACATATTTGACTTGGTCTATGTGTTGACTACCAGAACCACCCTTGTGAGGGTTTTGATGACTCTTGGGGTTTGGCTGTGGTTGTGCAGGAAACTTTCATTTCTCATTAATGGTCAATAGATATGTGATTTTGGCAAAAGATTCTCTCAAATCATTCATTGTTTGCACATTTTGGTTATTGATGACTTAATGTTTTTAAATGAATGCATTCAAGGTATCCTCAAGGATTTCCTAGGTGGTGGGACATATGGTACGTAACTTTGGGAATTTTAGAAATTCTAGTGTACCTGTGGAAGTTGTTACGACGGTTGTGCTTGGTTATTATTTCTCCAATTGAAGTTTGGATGGTTTCTCCAACCAGAATTGTAGGTTTGGGAGTATGTGTTTGAATTTGGTCTCTTGAAGATGTTTATGGAACTGACTTGGTCGTGGAGACATTCTTGCAGGGCTGACAAGGTTGGGCAAACTTTTGTGACATGTTCATTTGAATTACAGATTTGACATGTGACTTCTTGAACTGACTTGACATGATCACCCTTCCTCATTTCTAATGCCTCAACTTTTTTAGCTAGAGATGCATACTTAGCAGAAAGGTCATAGTCTTCCCTAAGGTTAAATATACCTCTACCAGATGGCTATGGTTTTATAAACGACTCATAAGTGCCAACTGTGTCTCATTGTTGTGCATTATTTGCGATGTGTTCTAGGTAATATAGTGCATCTTCGAGATTTTTGTCCCTAAACTCATCATTACTCATCATTTCCACAACTTGTCTACCTTGAGGTATTAAACCCTCGTAGAAGTAGGCGACCAGCCTCCATGTTTCAAACCCGTGATGTGGAAAAATATTCAACATCTCTTTAAACCTCTCCCAACATTGGTAAAGTGTTTCTCCTCACTCTTGTGTGAAAGTTGTGATTTTCCTCTTAAAGGAGTTTGTCCTGTGAAGGGGAAAGAATTTTTTCAGAAACTGTTCTTGCAAATCATCCCATGTTCGGATGGATCATGACCTAAGGTTCTGCAGTCAAATTTTAGGTTGCATGAGACATTGGTCTCGATCATCTAGCGGTAGATTAAATAGAGAGTTTTCATAACCTTCATCATTTGTCAACATAAAATTTTAAAAAAAAATGCAAATACCATACTTATAAAAAGAAAATAATGAAAAGAGGGGGGAAAAGGTTAACATAAATGACAAAACAAATGCAAATGTAGTGTTAAAAAAATGATATACAGAAAATACAAACAAAATAAAAAATAAAAGAAAAGAAAAAATATACAATGATGTTAAATTATTATTCTATCTATTAAATTATATTCCCTGACAACGGCACTAAAAACTTGACACACTAAAAAAGTGGTACTTTACTCCCAATTATAAGAGTGTCGAAGTAATAAAATAACCTGATAAGTCCGGGGTTAATCCACATGGAATAGATTTAATATGATAAAATAATAATTTGAGTGAAAAGAAAAAAGATTAATTTTTTTTGAAATGATTGAAAATATTTAAATTGAACTGCAATAATAAAATAAAATGATGGGGTTAGGGGATCCATTTTTAATATTAAATTTAGAAATCTCACTTGTTATTATATATAAATTATCATTATTACCCAATTAATTTATTTCTGAAATTAATTATGCCAAAGCATATAAAACCAGCCATAAACGTGGTGATAATTTTTGTCTATAACCAGTCCAGTTAGGTAATAAGTAAAACTAGCTATATAGGCGGTAACAAAGTTTGTCAATCATTAATCCAGAATTAAATTAAGTATTAATCATTTGATTACAATTTATATATTATAATATAAGTGAGATTAATCTAAATTTTCATTTTAAAAACTTCACATTTTTACCACAGCAAAAAGAAATTAGCTACTCATAATTTTAAATAAAAAAACACACATAATTTTATTATTGAAAGAAAAAAAATTACAATAAAGTTTTTTTAAAAAAAAAAACACACCAGAGCTAGAAATCCACAAATTTTCAGAGAAAACTATGAAAATCTGACTGAGGAAAAATGAGGTGCATAGCACTTCTATTTATAGAAATTTTACAAGCTTTCTCCACCATTTCCTCCACCAAAAATGAAAGTTTGACAATTGTAAATTATCATTTTCCATTTTATTTTTATAATGACTTAATAATTATACATAACACATTTTGGAATTTTCATCGATTTCGGCATTGAAAAACTCAAAATTAGAAAATCTTGTGAACTTCAAAATTGTAGATCTTTGAGTCTTCTTTCATCTGGAACTGAAATCACCTTACTCTGATAGTGGAGTAAAAAGTTATGGCCAAAATACGAAAATTACGCAAAGCTAGAATTTTCGAAATTGTACATTGTTAGAACGGCCTTTCAAGTTTTTGTTCTCCAAAATCCAAATGTTAAGTCCATTTTTATAGTTAAGCATCAAAAGTGTTATTTCACCTACATAAGAAATAAAAATCACAATAAAAATATATAAACATAAATTTAATTATTATTTCACAATGTGCTAAATTAAGTGGATTAATGAAACTACAAGTATAAAATGATTAATTTTCTTTTTAATAAATATATACTTTTTAGTATTCATTATTCAATCTTTCGAAAATTATTTCATTATTCACTTCAACAAGATATATTTCAAATATAATTTTAAAAAAATGCTAGAAACCACTAATCTTTGTCAAATGATGCATTGAATGAGCTAATCTTGCAAAATTTACTCCATGTTCATGTGTCATTCCCTTTCATTCTTGTACAACTTTGCATTTTGACCTTCTAGAGCACTTGCTCATTACTCCAAATAATTATTAGCTATTGTCCAATTCTTAGTGGGTTATATATATATATAATATATATATATATATATATATATATATATATATATATATATATATATGTTCTTATTATATTTTAATTAGCTGTTTTTAAAGTGGCTGAGTTTTGTCATATACAAAGCCATTCGCACGTTTCCTCTATCTACAAGTCAAAGATGGCATGCAAGTCAGTCCCACAAACTGAGTTTTATTTATTTTTTATTTTAAAAAATAATGTTGTAATGAAGAGGGAAAAATATATAGAGATATAAATATCATCAAAATCAATTTATAGTTATATTCTGAATTAAATATGAAAAATTTTAAGAAATTAAAGTGTCTTAAAAAAATTTTATTTGGAACTTGGCCTTATTAGGAATTAGTTAGAGAAAGATTTATTATTATTTTTTTTAATAATCTCTATATTTAAAATTATTAGATTATATAATTTGTGTTAAAATTTTAAGTAAAAATCCAAGTTAGAATAGCTTGACCATCACTATCCCATTTCTATGTTTATTAAATTACAAATTTTTCAATAAATAATATAAATCCTTGTAATGAGATATATTCTAGAATATAATATAATAACTAATATTTTTTTAAAACAATAATTGATCTTATAAAAATAATAATCAAATGTTTTATGATGATTTAATTGTGGCAAGGATAATATAGCATATAGCTACATATTGACTTCCTCAAGAAAACTAATGATTTATAACAATTGTGTTGCGGTCAAGAGTTCCAAAGGGGCCGTGATGGTGTAAGGTTTAGAATCTGATTTTCAGGTCTTGTGTTCGAATTCAAGGATTACGTTTCTTGTAAGAGTCTATAACAGCCCTAAGGTTTTAACTATTCCGCGTAAATCGAAAAAAAAATGATTTGACGGTAGAATTTCCAACGATTTCAAAAAATATATATATATATGGGGCGAAGAAATATTAATAGTCACCATGTGGAACATGTATACTTCATAAATCACTTGGTCAATTAGAAACAAAATCTTCCAAATAATCTCTTCCAAGCAAGTTTGATTAATTATGATTGCTCAGTTTTTTCATTTGGAAAAATAAAACTTAAATTGAAAATAAATTCAAAACTTTCAAGAAAGAGGAACTCAGATCCACGCTTATCGGTTGAATTTTGTAATGAGTTTTTTTTTTTTTTAAATAAATTATGGTTGATCGAGTTATTAGAAAATAATTTAAATGTAATTTTAAATACATATATTTATATCTAAAATTTTGAAGTCTAACTGAAAAAAATAAACATACTAAAGTTGTTAATTTTTTGTTTTGATTTTTAAGCATTTAACAAAAATTTAAAAATTTTGTTTTTTTTAAAAACCCGGTCTGGCCCGACAAAATTCAGACCCGAACGGGACTTGACAAAGCCTAAATATGACTCATTGCCAATATTATATATTACTATTAAAACATGAGTGATATAAAATTATAAAAAATTAAAAAAAAAAAATTGGACTAATGGCTCTGTATTTCCATCCTAGACGGCAACGACTTTTGTACACCCACTGAGTTCTCAAAAGGACAAGACAATTACATGAACATATTGTCTTAACGAATCAATTGCTAACTGTACTGCATGCTTCATCTTTTAATCGAATTTTTTTCTTCATCAAAATCATGCTTGATGTCGCCGGAAACCGCCGTCAGTCTCCGGCCAGCAACGGGGGTGCACTTAGAATTCCATCATATGATAAAAATTTTGTCAGAGATGATCAGTTTTGCTTTCAAGCCAAAGTTGAAGAAGAAGGACAAGGTTCATATGATCAGTTTGCATCTCTGCTACCTTGTGATCACCAGTACAGCAATCTTTCGCGGCGGCTGACGCCATTGCAGGAGATTGCAGAAGCAAGAGAAGAGCTTATGGAGATGATAAGTGACATGCCCGAGAGCAGTTATGAGCTCTCACTTAAGGATATTGTGGAAGAGGATTACATATACAAGGAGGGTGATAATAAGGTTGTTGATGAGAGCAGCTTTCGCTTCGAAACTGAAGCTCAAATCAAGAAGATGAAGAAGAAGAAGAAGATGAAAAGGATGGAATCAATAGGTAATAGTAATAAATTTTCAAGGTCTGCAAGTATGGATAGTGAAATTTTCTTGATCAAGATGTTTTCTATTCCAAGTTGTTTTGGTTCCAAGAAAAGAAATAATATTAATAGAATCAACAAAAATGGATCCTCGAAAGTTTCTCCGAGAAATTCATCTGAGATTGGTGAAGATGATCATCATAAAGAACCAAGAATTAGAAGGATTTTTTCGGCAGGAGGGAATAGAAGCTGGGGCAAAATTTTCAGCAGCAGCAGCAGTAGCTCAAACAGTGATAGCATAATTAGCTCAATCAGGTATTTTTTTAAAAAAAAAAATTAATTTCTTGTTTGTTAGTGCTGTATAATTAGACTTTAATCTTAAAAAAAATCATATTATAATTATAGATAGTGACAAAGATTTTGAAATAAAATGTTGTATATCAAAATAAAATAATATTGTCTAGTCGACAACACCGCATCATTTAGCTCAAATCTCTATTTTAAGACGTGTGATGTCTGCGTGAAGAACTATAAGGGTATTATATCAATAATTCAAAATATTAATATCAAGCTCTTATTTATGTAACAGGCTAAGCGGCAAATATCTCTCTCCTTGTTGCTGGCCATTTTGGCAAATCAAAAAGAGCAAAGCAAGAAAGCAGAGTGGATTGATGTAGTTTCTGAAAGCATCATGGTTCGGTGGTGTAAGATTCATGATTTGATCTCTAGATTATGTGTTCGAATTCAGATGATGTGTTCTTTATAAGAATCTGGGACAGTCATGGGATTTTACATATTCCACTTAAACTCGAATCAGGTGATTTAGCGACGAGATTTCCAACATTTCCAAAAAAAAATACAAAATTTTACTCTTCAAGTCGGAGACAAAAATGTTGTAATTGATCCTTTTATAATCAATAATATTACACAGTTTAGTGGTACAAACAAAAACCAATTGTTAGCACCTTTTTTATTGGCATGTGTCCGTGACAAAACAAGTTCAATCGAGTTGTAATATTTCATGAAGATCTTTGTGCAATTGGACTGGTTTCTGGCTATTGTGCATCAGACAAACGTTCGTGGTGCGTTCGTTGCAGTGTTCGAACGATTGGCGTTAGTGCTGCGTTCGTTTGTGGGTTCGAACGTGTGGCGTTAGTGGCATGTTCTTTATTGGGTTCGAACGGGAGCATTCCAGAAAGCAAACGTTCGAGGCACGTTCTTGTGGGGTTCGAACGGGAGCATTCCAGAGAGCTCACGTTCGTTGTGCGTTCGATTGACGTTCGAACGAGTCTTCACAGAAAGGGCGCGTTCGTGTAGCGTTCTAGTAAGCGTTCGAACGCGACTGCGATCTGAACGCGTTTTTGGCCTGCAAAACCCTAGGTTTTCACCCTACCTATAAATATAACCCTTAGCCGCCATTCTCATTAGTTGAAGCATATTTCTCTTGAGCCAAATACTCTCAAAGCTTTCAACTCTATTTGATTTCACCTTGAAGACTCTTTGAATCTTATGTCTTCTTTGTTAATGGTGAAATCCATTCTTTGATAAACCTTCAACACATCTTAACCCAAATTCCCTAATCCTTTAGAGTTCTTTAGGAGGAAGTTTGGCAGTCGGAGTTCCGGCGTCATTGGTGATATAATCTACTCAGAGACTTCAGAGGTTCTGAAGAAAACCGTGGGTCGCGGGCTTGAGGAGTTGCCTTGAGTTCTTGCAGTATAGAGGTACTTGAGTCGGTGGAGTTGCCACCATAGGTCTTGACCATCGCTGTAAGTTTTTCTCGATATAGTGGATTCTGGTGGTAGCCTATACCCGGAGTGGTTTTTTACTCGGAAGAGTTTTCCACTTCGTCACCAAAATTATTGTGTTGATTTTGTGTGATTGATTTACCTTTCCGCAATTTCTATTATTGATTAATATTGTGGAATTTATTGCTGTTGGATATTGTGGTTGGTAGTTGATTTTCCATAGACACATTAATTAGGACTTGTCTCAATTAATTGTGATTATTTCCGCATAGGGTCATAACTTAGGATAACCCCGAGTTCAAACTTCAGTAATGTCAATTTGCTAATGCAACATAGAATTATATATACTTTTCTTGTTTACTTTTTTCTGAAAGGAAAAGTTCCAATTAACCAACGAATGAAGAACTGGAAAGTCCTCAATCCAAACTATAAAATTCAAGGAGCCGTACAAAAAGTTACAAATCAATCTAACAAAACATTTCCTAATATCTCTATTATCTCAGATTTGCATAATTGATCATATGGTAGATTTTTTACATTTAGTCGTAAATACAATGATACAAGGTAGCTTTTTTTACATATTGGGAATAGTGCAATTCAAAACTGCATTCACATCCATCGATTTCCAATCTATGAGGCCCATGTCTCCCATCCGTCAAAAATACGGGTTGTGACAAAGTGTATGCCATAAAACCAATTATAATTTAAGACATAATGTTTATAATACATTTTAATATTTATTAATAAAATGCACTAACATAAACGCTTCCGCGCTATCCCCAAAATCTTACAGGTTGTATATACAATTGTAGCTCCTCTCTACAGTAAAGAACAAAAACAACAAAATATATATCGTAAATCTATTTATCACTCTAATTTTATCTTATTTGGGGTGGATCCTCATGTATCTTCCAAATCGATGAAGATTTATATCATCCCTAAATCTAGGTAATCATCCTAAATGATAAATTCGATATTCAGACTAAGTATTATATCTCTTACACATATATTCCATTTTTGTATCAATAAATTAAAATATTTTTTTCATTGAAAAAAATTGTTACTAATTGACGCGATCTTCCTAGGATTGATCCTTCGAAAGTCTTATGTTTGCACGTAACCTCAAGAATGTGTGTCCATGGTTTGTTAAGGAACAAAACCCTCCCAAGAATCATGTTCTTCAGAACCTTTCTTTGTTTCTTGATTGAATCTTGTTAGGGAATAAAACCCTCACAAGATCAAGTCCAACCTCCAAAAATCTTGTTCTTGAGAACCTTTCTTTGTTTCTTATTCGAATGTTGCTAGCTGTTTAGAGACGCCACAAAGATCACCAATCTCTAATAAGTCTTGATAATGGTTCAGTAAAGAATCAAGAGAGAATCATCTCTCTCACACACTTGGGTGTAAAACACTATTGACTATTCTTTATTCGAAATTCTCTATATTATGATGTGATCCAAGGTACGAGAATCGGGCATTATCCAAGTTTAAAAATACATAATTTCAAAGTTTAAAAAAACCCAAAATACTCAAGATACTTCAAGAAATAGGTTCTTGGTCAAATTCCATTAAAGAGTTTCAAAAGAATACCACTTAGGCAATGCAGCGGGATTTGTGCAGTTTTCATATTTTTGCTATAACTTTATCATACAATATTCAATTTGGGTCATTCAAGTTGGTTAGAAAGATAACTCAAAGATCTACAACTTTGTAGTTTACGTCAAAGAAATATTTGTATTCCTTCTTGGTCAAATTATGATCGCAAATAATCCCTATAATTTTTAGATTTTATGTTTTAATTTTATGTTATATTTAAGTGTTGGACTTAACTCTAATATTATTCTAAAAGCTCAAACACGAAATTTAAGTTTTTTTAGCTTAGAATTTAATTTTTTTTAGTTCAATTAGAATTTCTTTTAAGAATTTTAGTTTAAATAGCTTTCTTAGTTTAAGTTAACTTATGATTTTACAATGACCTATTTAAAGGTGTCTTCAACTTGTAATGATAGAATAAAGAATTTTGAATAAAAATAGTCATTAGCTTTTAACACTCAAGTGTGTGTAAGAGTGGATTCTATTTTGGTTCTTTATTGAACCCTGATCAAGGCTTGATCAAGTCTGTTGATCCTCCAGCTGCCTGAAATCTTCATCCTCATATATTATGATCCATTGTTGGGTTTTGGGATTTACTTCCTCCATATTTTGGAAGTCATTCCTGGCTATGTATTCTGCATAACGGGTGTTCTTCCGAATGGATTTGGCATATATCTTTGCAATAAGTTTTGTATCACAATCCTTTATTTGCAATAATGTCTGATTGAACTTCTGCATTAATGTTTTTGTTGTCTCGATAGTTTCTACTTCATTCGGAAGATACTATCATTGGTATTCGCAAGATATCAAAAGTTGGTGTAATGTGCCAGAAATATCCTACACAAAGTCTAAAAATTCTCAATGGAATTGGGAGTTAGGGATCCAAACCAGTCTAGTGCTTCCCCTTCCAAGCTAGTTCGAAAAGCCTTGCAGTACCATGCATCTTCACTCTTCACTTATCTCTATTAGGGTTGGTACTCTGAGCGCCAATTTTATTATGTATTTCCTTATAAATACTAATGTAATATTTTATTATGAATAAAATGAACAGTTTCTTTTATATAACATCTTCTTTAATATGGTAAAGACGTAACAGACCTTAGAATGATTAGTTATGATACTGTTGCAAAAGCGTTGCAACTGACATTGAGTTATATCACGACGTTGTCATTCTTAGACAGTTCCCGGTCAATGTTTACACTACTTGGTCAGTAAAGTAAACCCATTGAGACTGATACATGTCGTATATTGGAATCTTGAATTCCGATGGTTTCTCAGTGAACCATGAGTCTTCGAGATTCGTATAGACGTGTAGGTATTTATAGCGGATAAATATTGAATGACTGATCAAAAATTCTTAATGGATTGTACACCAACGTCAATAAGAATCTTTTCGGGTTGAGTAAGCATAGTGATTCTTTGACTTGAGATACCATTGTGGATATAAGAGTTATCCTCCACACTTAGATGATAGTCACGTCACTGATCTATTTAGATCAGACATCCACATGTTTGTTGGGTGTGGACTGATGCTCAGGATATCATGTATGTATCAAGAAATGATATGTCAGCTCTGTGCACAGAGCATAGGTATTCAATATGGAATTAGCAATTTGTTAAATCCATGGGCCCGTGGTACACTGTAGAAATCAATTATAAGTGTTATTAAGGGATTGATAATAGAAACGTCGACGTGATTATATCTATAGAGATTTGACGTTTGTATATATATCTCTGGAATAATCCGGATACCTATGACGGAGGGATTATACGTATGTTATGACCTCAACCTGTATGGTTCATAGAGTTTATCCGTGTTCGTCATAATTTACGGGTGGGTGAATTATGGACACGAAATTTGATTTCGTGACGGATATACCTGAACTTAGAGAGTCTCACTAATGAAATATACTTGTAGAGCACTAGGGCAACTGTTATGAATAATACTGATTATTTATAACTCGTTTAACGGTTAAACGAAAAATACATGCAATCGGGACTTTATCATCATTTCCAATTAATGTGTATTTGTATTTAATATTTGATATTATCAAATACACATTAATTAAATATCAAATTGTGATATTTGACATATATCATTAATATATGTATTTAAGATATTTAATGTAAATATAATACATATATTTAAGATATTTATATTTATTATTTAATTGTTAAATAATTAAATTAATTAATATAACAAATATCTTAATGTCATGATTTCATTTGGAAATGGCATGATATCATTGGTCCATTTGTAGCTTTACTTTATGAAAAGATAAATGTTATCTTTATCTAAGTAAAACATGTTCCAATCATAATGAAACAAATTGAAAAAAAAAACTTTATATTGTTAATTTTTGTTGTGTGACTCTTGGCCAACACACAAAACAACATATAAATTTTTTGTTTCAATTTTTTTTTTTAACAAAACAAGTTTCACAAATAAGTTGAGAGAAAAGTTGAAGAAATAAAAGAAAACAAAGCTTAAATTTGGAATTTTTGTAAGTATTTTCACAATTTCTTCTACTTAGAAAATGTTTCTACTAATCTGGGCTTCAATTTGTGTTGATAAGTTAATGTCTCTACTCTTTGTGTTTGTAATTAAATGTGTTTGAAGCTTGTTGGAGGTGTTTAAACATGTATGTTTATTTATAAGCTTATTAGGAGTAATTAAGCTTATAAGATTAATTAGTAATCAAAGTTGCCATTCTAGAATTGTTTAGCCATTCATAAATAACCTAAAATTGTTCTTGAATTATTTCATGATGGTGAGACTTAATTGGTGTGGTATTGGATTGATTAAAGTGTTGAATTTTATCAATTTAGTGTAAATTATACAATTGGTGTAATTTGTGAAATTAGGGTTCTAAACCTAATCCAATTTTGGGGCTTTTCATATGTGATGTAATTTGATGTATATATGATGTATATTAAATTTAGGATTGATTGGATTTGATCTTGATGTATTTTGAACCAAAAAAGACCAAATTACAAATCCTGAAAAATTTTTGTGGTTCTCAGAAATTTCAAAAAAATTGGGGATTTGTGTTGAAAATTGTATTTTCATGTATTAGACATGTATAAATTATTTTGGGATTAATTTGGAATCAATTAAATATGTATTTGACAATTTATGACCAAAATGATCAAATTGTAAAATATGGGGGTAATTCGGCAATTAATAGAAATTTGATTTCTTGGGTTAAAATTTCAGATTTTAAGTATTGGTTAATTAAATAAATTATTCCAAGAAAAAATTTGAAATCAGAAAATTCGATTTTCCGCGTTCCGCTGCACTAACCCTGTAATTCCGTATAAAACCCCAACAAAATGGTATCAGAGCGATTCTGATTTTGGACACCCGATATATGATTATGCCTATAAAATTTAACGTTTACTTTAATCTTGACTTTATGCATGCATGTGTTTTTTTAATTTGATTAAATAAAGTACAAACATCTTTTGCGAAAAAAATCTCTATTTGAAAATAAGGTTTTTAATTTAATATGTATTTGATGCATATTAATTGGTCCGTCTTGTCAGTACCGCTTATCGATAAATTTTCTGCGACTATATCCGAGAATGTGCCAAAGCTATGAGGATATGGCCAGTAGAAATTTATATATACCGGATATATTTGATATTAGGTGAATGCAAGCAAAAGCAGAATCCTGAACGTGCCAAAGCTGTCAGTGTTTCGCAACTATCTTGAATTCATCATTGACAAGTTTAACCTTGGTACGCCTTCTTGTGAACGTGCCAAAGTTGTCACAACGATAAACGACCAGGATCGAAAACCCAGGAGTCACTATTGAGTGATTGTGATATGATCTAGAATTGGCTTTGTCAAATTGGTGTATTTGGTCCATTTTGGTGGATTTGGAAGATTCCTTGGGTTTTGAAGCTTGGGCCATGCATGAGACTTTATATGAAGGCTTTATTATGTATAAGACATGTATGGAATGGGTCTTGGTTGTGCATGAGCTCCCTTGATTGATTTTCGGCTTAATTTCCAATAATGCATAGTAATGGCGGGGTTTGTGCAGTCTTTATATTTTGGCCATAACTTTCTCATCCGATGTCTGATTTCAGTGATTCAAGTTTCATTAGAAAGAGGACTCGTGGATCTAAAACTTTGTAGCTTACGTTAAAGTCCAATTCGGAATCCTTCTTGGACAAAATGAGGACACAAGTTATCCCTACAACTTTTATATTTTATATTTTTAAAGTTATGTGATGTTTAAGTGCTAGGTTGAACTTTAATTAAATTAGAAAGCTCATGAAGGAATTTTTAAAGTATTTTATGTGTTATTTGATTTATTTTATTAGGGTTTTATTATATTTGGGTAGAATTAGGGTTAGCCACCTATTTAAAGGGGCATTATTCATTGTAATTCATAATTAATGAAGAACATATTTTTTTTTTAAATAAAGTAACTTGTGTCATCTTGAGGGAGTGGATTCTTCCTTGGTTCTACGGAACAAAAGCTTATCAACGTGTGGCAAGCGTTGTGACGATGTATCATTGTTCAATATTCTCCAAAGAAATAAAGAAATATTCTTAAGGGCAAGGTTCCTTAAGAGTTTGACTTGATCTTGGAAGGATTTTGTTCTTACAAAAAAATCAAGATTCGCGGTTCTTGGGGCTTAGAACACGTGGAGGGGTTTGCTCGGCTTGTTCTAGGAAGGTTCTTATCAGATTGACAATGAGTTGTCTACCTAATGAATATACGTAGGCGAGAACGTGCCAAAACTATGAGATGAAATATATTCATGGGGTATACCTTTCACTATTATGTTATAATTTTATTATCGCATGTTTTGTATTCTGTTTGGGGATTACAGTTTTGCATGAAATAGTGGGAGGGGCATTTTTAGATTAAATATGAAACTGTTTTATCTAGTTATATGCTAACCGTTAATTCGCTGTCTATTTGATAGATTTACGATGGTGGCACCTCCGACCAATCCTTTTGCTCGTATGTTTGATACGAATAAGCTAAAAGGCGCTGAAAACTTTACGGATTGGGATATGAATTTGAGGATTGTCCTCAATTCCGAAAAGCTGGGATACATATTGGAATGTCCATTACCGCTTGCTATATCTCCAGATGTATCTCCTGAAGAAGATGAGACTTTCCAGAGATGGAAGGATGATGATTTAAGGGTTAAATCATTCATTATGAGTTATCTTTCTTCCGAGCTTAAGAAGACTTACTTTGAGATGCACGATGCATATATCATGATGACACAACTTCGTGAATCGTTCATGAACCAGGAACAGGTCGTGGTTCATAGAGTTTCAATGGAACTGTTCCATTCTAAACTTGATGAGGGTAAGGTTGTGAGCCCGCATGTGCTTCATCTGATCGATTTGATCGAGCAATTGAGGAGCCAATATTTCCCTCTGAATGAAACTCTAGGACGTAGTGCATTCTCGGTTCGCTCTCGGCGTCATATCACCAGTTCGTTGTGTATTTCAACATGAATGAGATTCACTGCTCTTACCATGAGTTGCATAGGATGCTTCTTACAACAGATGAAGATTTAAGGAAGAGAGTTCTGACTCATCTTCTGAAACCTACTTCTCTTTCTGCTTCTTCCCAATCCAAGTCGAAGGGGAAGAAGACAAAAGGAAATAAGAAAAAAAAGGCTTCAATGTTCCTCTGCAGGCTAAGACAGCGAAGCCCAAGAGAGCTTCTGAAGAAAAGTGCCACCACTGTCAGAAATTCGGGCACTGGAAAAGAAACTGTCCGGACTATCTTGCATAAATAAGGAAGGAAAGGGCATGTACATCATGTACTTTTATTTTTCCTGTTATTGATATCTCATTGGCTTGTGAAGCTATGACATCTAATTGGATTTTAGATTCTGTTTATCCTACTCACATTTGTAATACGTTCCAGTTGCTGACGGGAAGTAGACGGCTGAAATCTGGGGAGATGCAGTTGCAATTCGGGCGTGGCGACTCTCTGGATGCGGTTGCAGTGGGCATATGCGAGATTCCCTTACCCAATGGGAGACTTTTGTTAAATGACTGATATTTTTTGCCAAGATGTGTAGCGAATATTATGTCTCTTTTTGTATTAGATATCTGAAGGATATAGTGTAAATATTAAGAATCATTCTTTGTATTTATATGATAGTTATAATATTCAGTTCATTTGTTGTCCAAACGAGCATGGTCATTACATATTGTGTACCTCACAATATATCTTTAATACATAAATTAATAAACGTAAACAATCTGATATAAATAATATTGAACTGTGACATATGAGGTTGGGTCATATATGCGTGAAACGCCTAACCCAGTTGGTTAAGAATGGTTTGATACATGATCTCACCATTGAACCTTATCCAGTAAAATGACCAAAGCCTCATTTTCGGGTGTTGGACACTGAGCCACTGACCTATTGGAACTCATACATTCTGATGTATGTGGTCCCATGAGTCAAATTACTCACAGCGGTTTTTCATACTTCGTTACCTTTACCGATGATGTGTCACGGTATGGTTATGTTTATCTGATGAAACATAAATCGGAAACCTTTGAAAAGTTCAAAGAATTCCGAGATAAAGAAGAAAAATAGACTGTTCAATATATTAAATATCTTCGATCTGATCGAGACGGTGAATATATGAGTGCAGAGTTCACTGATTATTTAAAAGAGAATGAGATTCTCGCTCAATATACTCTTTCGGGCACTCCGCAACACAATGGAGTGTCAAAGAGGAGAAATCAGACTTTATTGGATATGGTCCGATCGATGTTGAGTTATACATATTTTCCGTATTACTTATGAGGTTATGCTCTTTTAACGGTCGCTCATCTACTGAATAAGATTCCTTCTAAAGTTGTGCCTACGACTCCGTATGAGATATGGATCGGTAGGAAACCGAATCTTAGTTATGTTAAGATTTGGGGGTGTCCTGCATACGTCAGGATGGCTTAGCAAAATAAGCTTTTACCTCGATGGAAGAAGTTTAGGTTTGTTGGATATTCTTCAAATATGAAAGGACATTTGTTCTATGACACCGAGCATCGAAATGTGTTCGTAGCTCGCTTCGTAAAATTTCTAGAGGTAGAATTTTTGTTTGAAGGTGATGATCATAGACACGTTGAACTTGATGAAGTATAACCAGATACCAATGAACCAATGGAGGAACCTGAAGTTCCAGAAGATGAAGAACCTTTAACACACACACTCTGTATGTCACAAATGGTATCTAGACCTCATGAACGCTTGTATTTGATACAAGAAAAGAGTCTGGATGTTCTCTTAGTTGAAGAGACTGACCCTTTTACCTATAGAGAATTGATGTTGGACATCGATTCCGTGAAGTGGCAAGACGCCATGAAATCCGAGATAGACTCAATGTATGAGAATCAAGTTTGGAACTTGGTTCCACTTTTCGAAGGAATTGTTCCTATCGATTGTAAATGGATTTACAAGAGGAAGCGGGGGGCCGATGGAAAAGTTGAAACCTTTAAAGCCCGATTGGTAGCTAAAAGTTACTCGCAGCGACCTGGAGTCGACTACGATGAAATTTTTTCACCAGTTGCAATGCTAAAGTCTATCAGGATTTTGTTGTCTATAGCCGCTTACCATGATTACGAGATTTGGCAAATAGATGTCAAAACGGCTTTTCTAAATGGATTTTTTGATGAAGAAATCTATATAGAACAACCGGAGGGTTTTGCATCCAGCGAGAACTCGGACATAGTATGCAAGCTGAAGAAGTCCATTTATGGACTTAAACAAGCTTCACAAAGTTGAAATCTTCAATTCGACGAGATAATCAAATTGTCTTATTTTCTCAAGAATTCTGAAGAATCATTTGTGTATAATAAGGCCAGTGGGAAAATGGTGGTATTTTTAATTCTCTATGTTGACGACATCTTTATCATTGGGAATGATATCGGGATTATGCAAGGCGTCAAAGCTTACCTCTGTAAGAATTTCTCCATGAATGACCTGGGTGAAGCTTCTTATGCCTTAGGCATAAAACTCTATAGAGATAGAGAAATGAAGCTTATTGGGTTATCTCAATCAACTTACGTATATAAGATCTTAGAACGGTATAATTTTGGTAACTGTAAGACATCAAACATACCGTTCAGACATGGCTTACATCTTTCGAAGAAGATGTGTCCGCAATCAGAAAATGAGAAGATTAGAATGTTTAATCAGCCTTATGCTCCGTGTTTGGGTAGTATCATGTATGTCATGTTATGTACGAGGCTTGATATCAGCTTCGCAGTTAGTGTGACCAGCAGGTATCAATCCAATCCAGGAAATGACCATTGGATGGCCATTAAACATATCCTCAAGTATCTTAAAGGTACGAATGATAAGTTTATATTTTATGGAGGAAACAAACTGCAAGTTAATAGGTATACGGATCCTGATTTCCAATCGGATCCTGATGAAAGAAATTCTACATCAGGATTCGTGTTTACCCTTAACGAATGTGCAATTTGTTGGAAGAGTTCCAAACATGGGTCGACAATTGATTCCACCACAGAGGCGAAATATATTGCAGCTTATGAAGCTGCAAAGAAAGCTGTATGGGTTAGGAATTTTATCACAGAATTGGGAGTAGTCCCAAGTATCGAGAATCTGATTCTGTTATACTGTGATAATACTGGAGTCATTGCGCAAACAAAAGAACCAAGGGCGCATCAGAAGTCGAAACATGTGGAACGAAATTACCACATCATTCGAGAGATTGTGTCGCGAGGGGACATTATTGTGTGCAAGGTACCAAGTGAAGATAATGTAGCAGACCCGCTTACAAAGGCCATACCTCCGAAGTTATTTGATAAACATGTGGCGTTGATGGGTATTGGATACAATCGATATTTGCACTAGAGCAAGTGGGAGATTTTGTTATTGTTGGTGCTCTGAGCGCCAATTTTATTATGTATTTCCTTGTAAATACTAATGTAACATTTTATTATGAATAAAATGAACAGTTTCTTTTATATAACATCTTCTTTAAGATGGTAAAGACGTAACATACCTTAGAATGATTAGTTATGATACTGTTGCAAAAGCGTCATAACTGATATTGAGTTATATCATGATGTTGTCATTCTTAGACAGTTCCCGGTAAAGATTTACACTACTTGGTCAGTAAAGTAAACATGTTGAGACTGATACATATCGTATATATTGGAATCTTGGATTCTGATGGTTTCTCAATGAACCATGAGTCTTGGAGACTCGTATAGACTTGTAGGTGTTTATGGCGGATAAACACTGAACGACTCACGTAATATTCTTAATGGATGGTACACCAACGTCAATAAGAATCTTCTCGGGTTGAGTGAGCATAGTGATTCTTTGACTTGAGATACCACTGTGGATATATGAGTTATCCTCCACACTTAGATGGCAGTCACGTCACTGATCTATTTAGATCAGACATCCGTCTGTTTGTTGGGTGTGGACTGATGCTCAGGATATCCTATGTGTATCAAGAAATGATCTGTCAGCTCTGTGTACAGAGCATAGGTATTCAATATGGAATTAGAAATCTGTTAAATCCATGAGCTCGTGGTACACTGTAGAAATCAGTTCTAAGTGTTATTAAGGGGTTGCTAATAGAAACGTCGACGTGATTATATCTATAGAGATTTTACGTTTGTATCTATATCTCTGGAATAATTCGGATACCTGTGACGGATGGATTATATGTATGCTATGATATCGACATGTATGGTTCAGAGAGTTTATCCATGTTCGTCATAATTTACGGGTGGGTGAATTATGGACACGAAATTTGATTTCGTGACGGATATATCTGAACTTAGAGAGTCTCTCTAATGAAATATACTCGTAGAGCACTAGGGCAACTGTTATAAATAATACTGATTATTTATAACTCGTTTAACGGTTAAAAGAAAAATACATGCAATCGGGACTTTATCGTCATTTCCAATTAATGTGTATTTGTATTTAATATTTGATATTATCAAATACACATTAATTAAATATCAAATTACGATATTTGACATATATCATTAATATATGTATTTGAGATATTTAATGTAAATATAATACATATATTAAGATATTTATATTTATTATTTAATTATTTAATTGTTAAATAATTAAATTAATTAATATAACAAATATCTTAAAGTCGTGATTTCATTTGGAAATGGCATGATATCATTGGTCCATTTGTAGCTTTACTTTATGAAAAGATAAATGTTATATTTATCTAAGTAAAACATGTTCCAATCATAATGAAACAAATTGAAAAAAAAAATTATATTGTTAATTTATATTGTGTGACTCTCGGCCAACACACAAAACAACATATAAATT